>JASVER010000093.1:2076487-2318680 GCA_030449065.1 Oceanodroma leucorhoa
GAAAGAAAGAAAAATAAATAAATAAATAAATTAAAAAAGAAAGAAAGAAAAAGAAAGAAAGAAGAAAGGAAGAAAGGAAGAAAGGAAGAAAGGAAGAAAGGAAGAAAGGAAGAAAGGAAGAAAGAAAGAAAAGAAAGAAAGAAAGAAAGAAAGAAAGAAAGAAAGAAAGAAAAAGAAAGAAAGGGAAAGAAAGAGAAAAATAAGAAAAGTAAAGCACTATTAACCTGGAGATGAGAGAAACATTGTCCCTTTTTCTGTATACAATCTGATTCTGTCAAGGCAGCAGCCAGATTAGTGAAGATGGGAAAGTGAATTTAAATCAGATAGAAAAATCAGTGTAACAATTTTTCTCCCTTATCTGGAGTATGGCACTGACTATTAATGTTTCAGAAATATATTATTTGCCTTTTCATTGATTCACACATCATTTTGTCCCTGCATAATTTATAACAGAAAGGAAAAAAGAGTGTAGCTATTTTACTAAAACTGTAAAACTGTGTTGTCCAAGTGAGTACCACAGGTACAAAATGTTTCCTTTTTTCCTCCTGTTGTTTCAACGCTACCTAATGACTGAAAACTGAATACCAAGGACAATCATGAGCACTTAGGGCCCAATTCATAAAAAATGCTGCAAGCCATTTATGCACAAATGTTGCTACTTTCATATGGAAACAAGCTACATAAAGAATTCCCCTTTGTGATTCACCAGCCCTCTTTATGTTAACATATTTTACCTCAGTGGTGTACATGAACAGTGCACAATTTCAGAGAGGGGACAAGGGCAAAAGCAAAAGTGTTTTTAGTGTGTCTTACAGAAAAACCTTAACAAGCTTGATGTTTCTCCGTCTTTTTTTTTTCCCCTCCAGTGAACCAGAGCAAGTCTGACTCTTCTTGTAGACAATTGTAATTTCTGGAAGATTGTGTACTTTTTTTATACTGGTGAGTTTTCATCGGTACCAGATATGCTGGCAGATAATATGTCCAAACACTCTTAAAGACAATGCTAAAAGGAGAATATTTGAATATTTACCACTTGACAGTGCATTGTTTCCTCACCAATCAAGAAGTGTTTCACAATGTTTGTCAGAGGCAGAAATGGCACCCTTAACAGGTAGCAGAAAATCCACACAGGAGCTTAACCTAAAACCACAGAAACGTTGTGACATCAAGTTTCATTTGTTTCCTGTTTACATTTTTTTTCCCCCCTCTCAAGATGATATTGCTACGAATTGCACAAAGCGTCTCTGGAAAGAAAGAGGTGCATCAGCACAGCTTTTCATCTGGTCAATTAATGAATTACACCCTTTTAGGAAACAAAGGCACATGCTGTTGCCCAAAACAAAAGCTCAAGAAGTTCACTATTTCCTGCTGGCTATGGTTCAGCGGTGGCTTGCATATCCAAACTATATTGTAGAGAAAATAACGACGGCAGTGGAAAGCATTGGGCACATACCCAGGTAGGACATGCCTCTAAAGAAGATTTAGGAAAAGAGGTTTTTGGGCAGAGTGCTGCTTCAAAAGGGGGTATTATCTAGTTTTGTGTTTTGTTTCTCCAGTGCACAGTGAGTGTCTATGCAAGCATCTCATCAAAGAAAAACCCAGCTACTGCAATTTTATCTCCTCATGGGGAAAACTCACAGAAACCAGAATTTTGGTTAGTGAGATGGATCAAAAGGTTAAACCAGAGTAAACAGAAAATACTTGTATGTATGTACATTTTCATATTTTCAGTTTTATATATATATTTATATATTAATTCTGATAGTAGCAAGTCATAGCTCAGGAAATCAGAGCAAGGCAAGCTGGAAGTCATCATTGCAAGGTTTTTCGTACTAGAAAACAACACAGCTCTTGCACAGCATTGAGAGAGTATAGAGGTAGCTTATCCTCATAATCACAGCAAATATGTCCTGACACTAATGCCATTGCACTTCAAAGTTTCTCACCAGTTTTGAGCTGTTTCATTTAAAATGTATAAACAGAGCTGGGAACCTGTCTCGAACAAAGTTTTCCCCTCCATTCAGAAATGCGTAAACTATTAGACTTTGTAATTTGGCATCCATTTTGGTTGTTTGTCACTGTGATCAATACACCGTTCGACAGATTCCATAGTCACAACGTGGGAGAAAGTAATTCACCCACAATCTAGTCAACAGCTTGCTAACTTGGATGCTTTTTATATATTTTTAGGCAGAGGGAACAATTTCATGCATCTTTCCTTTCTTAATAATTTTTCATCCTATGTATTTTTAATCTGGATATTTACCTGCTTAAAATTTATCCTTTGATAACAGTATGTCACCAGCACACTGGTCTGCTGGTGTACAACACTGTGGCTGTGACTGATCTGTGCCCCATAATGCCAACGCAGTCAATGGACAGAGAGACTTAGCAGAGACAAGACTGGCAAAGTTTGATACTTGCTTTCCATTCAAAGAATTTTTATTTTTTATTGCTCTAAGAGCAATTCACTTGTAAACTGAAGCAGAACATAGGCTGCATTTACACAGAAACATTGTAGACACAGATGACCCCATGCCTATGTTAGCTAGCTCTTCTATTCACTAAAATAAGATAACCACATACAAGGCAATATTTAGATATTTAGAGTGGTTCCTGGAGTAGTCCAACCTGTATCTTGTTTGAGAGAGTGCTAGCTGGCCAAGGCCAACAGTGGATTGGGAACCTCTCTAAGAGTTTGGAAACACAGATGTTTCCATTGCAACTCCTGGGATGTCCTTATATACTCTTTATCTTACTAGTGCAGATATGGTCTTAAGGTCTAATTGCGCAAATGCCACCAGCTCTACTGAAGCTGCTGCTAGAAAGTTATCCTTGTTGTATACTGCTACCTATCCCTATAGTATTGAACAATAATATCAAAGGCAGCTGCCTATTCTTAAACACAAGACACAATTAGGTATGGGTATTGCTTTGCTTATAGAAGTGGCAAATTCTTTGGCATGTTTTTATTTATATTTAAATATCTATAAAGGAAATTGTTGGAATTGATTTTCCAAAGTATGTCTTCAGAAAATTTCCTATGCTTTAACATGAATAGATACCAGCATTGTAAAGTTCAAAAAGCATGTGTTTGTTTGCACACAGACCTTACAAACAAACCTGTTAGAAGCAGAACCTCACTTCCAGTCAAAGGAAACCAATACTTAAAATCCTTGAAAATGCCAAATTCTTCCTATTTACACAGGTTATGCTCTGCTGAGCACTAGAACCTGTTTCCCCTCAAGCCAACTGAAAATGCATTTGATTTTAATTAAGTAGCACCAAGTCTTAACATGCCAGCATTTTTTTTTGAATACACACACTCATGAACAGATGCCCATGAAGCAGACAGGCACAGTTGATATGTTTTAATTTGTTATATATTCATAATTTCTCTCAGTTACATTTTGGGTATCGGGAATAACCTAGAAGATGAACATACTTCTCACAAAATAAGACAAGAAAACAGAAGAAATGGAGAGGGAATCTTAGCTAAGTCTGTTTTGATTCGACATTACACTGATCTTCTTTAAAGCCACATATAAAATYCACTCTTCTCTAGTGATAAGGAAAGCTAATAGATTCAAATATTATTGTTTGTGTGTGTATGTTTGTAAAAGAGCATTTATATCATTTAAATTTCACTGTACATGAATACAGATTTGTTCAAAATTAGATTACCTAAGCTTTATATTTTTTTTTGTAAAATGCTTTTTATACAAAATTTCTGCTGTAGCTGTGATTAGTTTTCCACCACAGATTGCTCACATGTAGCAGCTTCAGTGTGTAGAAAGTTTCTATCATGAGAAATTTGGGTTCTAGCAATAGTATCTCCCCCCATTTGCAGTGAATTAAAAGCTCTGCTGATTCATCAGTGAAAGGTCACAGGACTGTGGGTGATGGCAAAACGGAGAGATCCCTACTGTGATCAGGAGTGGGGGGAGCAGGTCCTGCTTTTTCCCAAATGAAAGCGAGCACTGCTTCAGAAACAAATGAGAAAAAAAACTTGCATTATTGTTGCCACCCAACATTTGATTTTATTTCCTGCAATTATTAATATACTTCTACTCTACTATTTTTATGTAATGCTGCATGCACGTGTGTTGCGTTTCTGTGATAGTGACTACACAATCTCGGTTTGTCCTTTAAACATAGGTTTCTTTTCATAAGAATCACTCTTGTGCTTGGTGACTGATGGTGAGGAATAGCAATGTTATTCTTCAAGATTTTTTAAGATCTTTTTGCCCAGCCAAAGGAAATGTCTCAGTCCTTGGCATTCATATTTTAAAGTCTTATCACAGATATTTATCAACAGGCAGGTGTCGGTCTCTTCTCCCAAGTAACAAGCGATAGGACAAGAGGAAATGGTCTCAAGTTGCACCAGGGGAGGTTTAGATTGGATATTAGGAAAAATTTCTTCACTGAAAGGGTAGTCAGGCATTGGAACAGGCTGCCCAGGGAAGTGGTGGAGTCATCATCACTGGAGGTGTTCAAAAAACATGTGGATGTGGCGCTTCGGGACATGGTTTAGTGGGCATGGATTGGACTTTAGTGGGCTGATGGTTGGACTTGATGATCTTAAAGGTCCTTTCCAACCTTAATGATTCAATGATTTTAYGATTCTAGGTCTTTTAGCAAGAAAAACAAACAATTTACTGTCTTTATCATTTGTAGATTAGTTATAGCATTGCATTGACATTAAAAAGTCAGTTAGAGATATGCAAGTTTCAAAACCAAATTTAATCTCTTCAGTATACCTACTTAAAATAAATAAAGGATGCTGATGATCTCTTTCTGTGGAAAAAGAAAAGCACACACTTCTCCACAAATCCAGCTCTGCCACAGAAGAAAGGCATTCACATTACTCAGAAGCCCAACACAACCTATAGAAAGAGAGATTCTTGAAAAATGTTCTTCGGAGATTTCATTTGGTGCTTCACCCTTAAGGCTGCTGAGCCTGATTTAGTGGTATAAACCCTGCCTGGGTTTCTCACAAGGGAACCATCCAGAACAAAGTTCTTCCTATTGTGCAGCTCACCAACAGTACTGTCAGATTCTGATTAATGAACAATAAAAGCTGCAAAACCAAACTTAACATGGCTATGTTTAAGAAATGAAGTATCTCATAACCCTTTAATCTTTTTTCTCCAGTGCTTGAGACAATGTTGCAGACCAAACAGCAAAAAAGTTTGGGACCTCCTTGCCACCTTGGTCATATACTGCTTTGGGGACTGCATGGGGAAGTACCCTTGAGCACCGCGTGTCCTCATCTGGGACCACCTCCTGCTCCATGCCCCAAGTACTGCAATACTGCACACACCTTCTCAGCCGAGCATGGAAAGAGCTGCGTTGCACAGCTGGGGCACAAGGTGGGAGAGAGGCCAGGGTGCTGCACTGCACATCCCCGAGATGTAGCCCTAAGTGTCAGGAAGTGTGAGGTGAGAGCAAGCTGAGACTCAGGTTGCATGTGCTGTTCTGGGGAGGTCCGCATACTGTGCTAGAAAACAGTCCTCTGGCTAATCGTATAATAATAATGAATCAGAATTAATTGTTACCTTCTAGTTACATAGATAATTATTATACCAGATTGTCCCGGTTTTGGCTGGGATAGAGTTAATTTTCTTCCTAGTAGCTGGTATAGTGCTGTGTTTTGGATTTAGTATGAGAATAATTTTAATAACACACTGATGTTTTAGTTTTGCTAAGTAGTGCTTACAGTAAATCAAGGACTTTTCAGCTTCTCATGCTCTACCGACTGACAAGGCTGGAGATGCACAACAAGCTGGGAGGGGGTACAGTGAGGACAGCTGACCCAAACTGCCCAAAGGGATATTCCATATTATATGAAGTAATGCTCAGTATATAAACTAGGGGAAAGCTGCGTGGGGACTGACTGGTCATCAGTTGGCAGGTGGTGAGCAATTGCCTCATGCATCACTTTGTATATTCTTTTATTATTATTATTATTATGTTATTATTATTATTACTATTCTTATTATTATTTTATTTCAATTATTAAACTGTTCTAATCTCAGCCCACAAGTTTTCTCACTTTTACTCTTCCATTTCTCTCCCCCATCCCATGGGGCTGGGGAGAGAGAGCGAGCAGCTGTGTGGTGCTTAGTTGCCGGCTGGGGTTAAACCACGACACAGATATGGTGTAAAATTTTGCCTTACTTTTGAGAGCTGTTCAGCAAAACCTGGGAATGTGGCTTCAAGAGTAGCTTACCCTTACATGAACAGATACTGGAGAGCAGAAGCTTTGGTGCTGCTGGGTTTCCTCCCCAAGTGGAATACGTGATGTTAGCCACTTGCCAGGCAGCTGACCAGAATGCTTCACCATTAGAAACTACCCTTCTTTTCCACTATTTGTTAAGCAATAGGAATTTCATTAAGCAATAGAGGGAACAGTGGGGCAACAGTGAGAGAGAAAGGCAATTACGAGCTCTCCCCAGGATTTCATCCTCAGGAAAGTAGGTAACTGGCCAGGTACTGCATTTGCTTCCAGACAGTTCAAGTGAGAATTTCTTGAGTGAAAAAGGGAAATTTAGGAGGATTCTCTCCCCCAACCCCATCTCCATAGTTATATTTAGAAAAAGGCTTGAGGAGGTACATTTATAAGATACAACATTAAAGGGGAAAAAGCACAGAAATGGAATTGTCAGCCACCTAGCAGATATGACATGAATGGAAATCTGAGTCCATTTTGTATATCTGAATTATGATTTTTTTTTTCCCCAGTTGCTGTTAACCATATGAAACAATGGAAATCTACTTGGCAAACTACTGAAGTCAGTTCCTCTGCATCTGACAGGTAAAGCAGAGCATCTAGCTTATGCCTGCATTACCATTACTGTCTATAACCCATGGCCARCCAGAAGATACTGGAAAGCAAGCCTTGTGTTTCACAGAAAATGTAAAGATATCAAAATGTGCATTCTGCATCTGACCCAAACCATCTTTGACGATTGTCATGCCAAGTCCCAAGATCAAGACAGTGAATCCATTTGTTTAAACAGGTTTGGAAAGTTCTGCACATCTATAGCCTTACTTTTTACTGTTACATTTAGTGTTCATGCAGGGATAACGGATTTTTCTCCCATCCAGTGGAATAACTATCCGGAATCACACAGCTGTATTTACAAATAATTGCATGAGAACAGACTTCCTCACTAATAACAGTTACTGAGGTGATAAGAGGTTAATAATAAACGTGGATTGTGTACTTCCATCAATACACATGATGGAACTCACACTGAAGTAATCTATCAGATTTGCTTTCTTTCTGTTCTTCAAACTGCAGAATAAATAGAGAACATGTTGCAATTATTTACAGGGGAAGACTTTTTTGTAGTTAAGGTAATTTTAATTGAGATACTCATTATTAAAATGCCAGTTAACCTTGATTTTCCCTCCTTTATTATTATTTAAACTAAACAGAATATAACTTTGATGCAGATGTAGAACTGTAAAACATTTAATGAGGTAAATTGCTTACGGAGCTCTAGTTTAATTAGTTCAGTCATTTTCTGTCAGTTCTAATTACATAACTAAATTCTCTACATTTGGCATTTATCACATTTAGTATAAACTTTTTTTTCATGGCAATTAGCTCAACATTCAATGACCTTATTTGTGTACACTTGTGACTTAATTTATGTTTTGTAAACAGTTATTTTGATTCTTATTTCTCCATACAAGCTGCATCAGTTTCAGTTTCTTTTATCAACTCAAGATGCATTTTCTGCAATTCACTTCAAATGTATGCAATGTGTTGTATAATTAATTATCAAAGTAGCTGAGAGTTTGCATTTCCATTCCTTTTGCACAAGACTTCTAGAAAACTGACATCACGGCATCTTTTCTAGCATGAGAGTTGTTTCTTTTCACCTGCTTTCACACTGGATTCAATTAAGAGCATTCAGCATTCTGGCAGAGGAAGGTGGGATAACCACAACACTGTGTCCAGCTGTTTCCTTTGGGACAATAACCTCCTTGCAATTTGTCATTGTTTAAATAAATATTCTGTCTACCACCATACCTGCCACCACCATCTCTCACTTTATCTAGTCAGTGAAAGTGTGAAATGCCATTACCCTCTACCTAGGTAAAAAAACCTGGAAACACATAAGTAGAAAATTTCTTCTGCAGGGAGGAACATACAATGATCTCAGTTATTGTATTCTACTTGTATTGTGTGTGGCTATGTACATTCATCTTCTATTTACTATGATTTGGTGACAATTCTTGCATCCTGACTATTTTTTACAAAGTTCTACTTAATTAAAATATAACTATTTAAATAAAAAAATTAGATTTAATGTAATTCTCATAATTGATCATTAAGTAAGTACAATTTGGTTAATCCTCAGAAGAATTATAATCACTGTCACAGGTGTTCAAATGGCAGGCCAGTCACCTGTTCCTTGTGCCACTGGGAAACAGACCCTTTTTCACTCCTCTTCAGTAACCTGGCCAGTCAAGCCCAAACCAAGTTTATAATGAGCACAACATTCCCCAGTTGTTGAACCCAGGGATGACTAACCAGTCTTCCAGGASCCAAAATTGATTTTTGAATCCTGCAAGATGGGTTTATTTGCGTAACTGGGATACCACCTGATCAGTAGACTGATGAAATTGAGAACTGATGCTGCATATTTCTTGGCTGGAGAAAGGAGTTCTATGGTAGAATAGGCAGCTTTAGCTGAGCCCAGCACTGCAAAACCTGTGTGTTCAGTAGTCCTCAAAAATCTTGCTGGTGATAAAATTATACAAAATTTTTACCTCCCTGACTGGTTGAGGAAGGAAATGTGCTTCATTGAACTCCATCTAGCCCATTAGTATGGGCTACTCATGTAAGTTATGAAGCATTGATTTTTCTGTACTCTGAGCAAGCTACCTCTCACAATAGTTTGCTAGGTGTCAAACTGTCTTATTCTACAGGATTTGAAGTTGCAGCCTCATATAGAGGGTATTYAAGTTCTTTGGAGGTGAAAAATCATAAGCAGTAATGGCAAGATCCACTTTTAGAAAGGATTTCATTAGGACATTCAACAAGCTTCTGGACAGATGCTGATGGCAGAAAACCAACTCAGATACTGCTTTATTCTTTAATTCACCCTCAGATGCTTAATGGTGGATATACTCTTTCAATATATAATTACCTCCACCATGCCACAAGGCACTTCCCCAAAATCTACCATAACCTCAGTCTTACCAAGTTTTGCCCATATATTGAAAAACAGCGCTGTCCCATCTTTTTAGGCATCCAACCATCAGCAAGATGTGATTTACAGTACTGAAAAAATTGACATGTCTAAGAATTACAGAATGGACATTGAATCTTTCTCTACCAAACAGGAACAAATCAACCAAATTTATCAGCTTGATGTCTGTCTATGTCATATCCTGGTCAAAGCAGAATGCAGACAAAAACAGGGAGATGATAGCCAGCACCTAGAAAGCAAGTTATTTTTATCACTAAAAGCTTTACGTGAAAATGCTAAAATAGTGAAAGCTGGTCAATATCTGAAAGATTGCCAGCATCCTGTGATGATTTCTTTGTTTCCCTAAAAACAATAGGGAGATTAGCACTTGTAAGAGAGAGGTTGCAGTCTTTCCAYGTGAGCACTCAATATTTTCTTAGTGACCTTGACTTGCCATGAGGGCTGCAGTAGAATGGACATATACCATGTAAGAGAACTCAAGGAGTACCTCCACCATTAATCATCTTGGGGAAAGTGGGGCTGGTGGGGGGGATTGTTTCATGCCAAACTGAGAACACACAGGAATTAAATAAATCAAATATAGTTTCTAAAAAACACGCAAATGTAGGGCATTCAGAAATCACTTTGATTTCAGTTGAGCCCTGGCATTCATTGTGTGCCATATATACCAGAAAGTGTGTGATAAATTTTTTTTCCTTTACATCAGAAGAATCTTTCTAGTAGTGGATCCTTTAAATGCCTTCATTCCTATACACTTCTGAAAGTGAACAACAGTAGGCAAAACCTAAAAACAATGGGAAGGGAAACAATAATTCACAGGAGTCAAAGCAAGCARTCCAAGGAATGACTTTTCTATGGTTTAACTCATAAACTGAATAGTATGTGTTATATTTAGTGTGATATTAATTAACTAATACAAATAATGAAACTTGTTCCTCCTAAGAAAATGCTATCTTTCTGATTTTTATATTGAGCAACTAAAATATAAGTCAATCAGCTATCTGGTTAACAATAATTATAGAAAAGAATCAATATATAAATTCCTTATCTTAAAGTGACAATTAGAAATCATTGTTTCTGTTATTGTTTGCCTACACCATATCTAAGAATTTTAAAGGCTCAAAAATCACGGTGCTCCAGTTCTGCTTTTCAAACATCTGCAGTATAATTTTGTGACAACAGAAACTGCAGATTGGCCCTGGCTTTTAGTGACCATCATATCTTTAGTTAGATAGATCAGATTTCTTTTTTTCTACATTATAGTTCTCCTGCACTTTATAACAGTAGCAGTCAGAATCAGTATTTGAATCACACACTCTGAATGTTTAGTTTTGGAGAATTACCTGACATAGCCACTTAGTTTTTTAAAAATCAACAAAGAACCCCAAGCAAAGAAGAAAGTGGGTTTTTTTGTTGTTTTTTTTTTTTTGTTTGTTTGTTTTTTTGTTTTTTCATTTTTCATGTAGGAATGGTATTATACTGCACTGGAAAAAAGAAAGAGCTGTTCTGCCCTAAATGAACCTTACATTAACGTGAGTTGAAATTACATAAGTTTATCAAGAAAAGAATAGACTTCTATGCTATAATACTGTAGCAAATCTTTCAATTAAAATGACCATTACAATGTGAGTAATTTCACAAAATTTATACCTCCATGATATGGATAAATAGGTAGAGCTGCTTAATCCAAAACATCCGTTGACATGAATTTATGTAATGGGTAACATACCACCCATTGCATGTGTCTGTGTGTTTAAGCTATGGATGAATTTGTTTTCTAGTTCCTAACAGTAACTTCTCTATTAATTAATTGCTTGTGAACCTTACATATATAAGTAAACTAGTACCTCCTTGCTGAATAGGATTTTTTTTTTTTTAAATAGACTCCTCAGTTTAAAAAAAGGTATATTTAAAGCATATAGAAGTCTAGAGATCCTTGTTCAGGATATTGTCAGTACCTCAAAGATATTTCAGAAATCATTGACCTTTCTTCTCTGCGGAGCACAATTGCCTTTCAATTTGAATGCTTTTTTAGAATCTAGAAGATTAGATGCAAATAGATTTATGGTATAATAATGAGAAGAAATACCTAGAATAATCAAACTCTAAAATAATCTTATTCTATCATTAGAAATAGTGTCTTTGGCTTTTCAGAAACAATGCTCTTTCTTTCTTCTAGATAAACAAATAAAACTGACAATTTTTCAATTATTTTTTCATATCAGGATGATATTTCTTTTGAGCCTTACACAGAAGTACAGTACATCTGAACTGAACTTTTGATCTAATTGGTCCTATACAACTTGTATTTAACATCTTTGATCTCTGAGTTAGTGATCTAATCTGCTGTATAACTCAGCTTTTATTGATCTGTTCTCATGCTGAGCAAATCAAGTCACACTTTTATGGGAGAGATTGAAAAAGATAGTAAAACTGCCTCTGAGACAGCAGTTTAAATCTGTGCAATAACAGTGGAGGCAAGAGATAAGAATTTTATTACACTGCCAAACTTCACATGAACTCAAAGTGTCATTAAATAGGTATGTGTCATTTGCCACATATATTTATTTTACTAGATAAGTTGGTAACCACCCATTTAGATGCAGTGCAGTACCACATTTTCTTTGCCACACCTTCTTTGCCACAGAATCTGTTCCTGATACTGAAAATACATTTGAAATATCGTTCTTGTGGTACTTTGCATACATTTCAGATTTTCTGTTCTCATGCAGTTTTTGAAAGAATTTTTGAACCTCTTTTACTTAACTGAATTCCAAAAGCAATTTTCAGCAGTTATACAAGTGGGACCATTTTTAATATGCTAGTCTGTCATGATAAAAGAAGATTAATTCTCATATACCCAGAGCTTTTCAATCATGCTCCATAATGTGTGAGTTCTGTAATGCCTAGTGTTATTACATTACTAAGCATGGAGGAAAATAAAAGCAGTAAAAGTGCTGTATCTCAGCTTGATGTTATTGAGCGTAGTTTTACTTTAGAGGGTTTCCTATTGTGGTATTTTTCCCATTGTTCCCTGAGAAGAAAGACCTGATGAGCACACTGAATGTATAAGGTATGTGCAATGGGTGACACTTTTCCCTCCCATATACAGAGCAGTGGTGAAGAAGAAAACGCTTGAAAATAGATTGCCTGAATTTTTTTTTTTACTTTAATATCCTGGAGTCAGTCCAAGATTGCAGATTGCACCTGATGACTTGCATGTCTATCAATTACATGATTCTGGTGAACATTCTATCTTCCTGTCTGAAAGTCAAAAATTTTATTGGACCCATGAAACGCTGAATGCCCTTATGTAGATCATAAAGAAAAGTCACTCTTTGTTTACATTGCCTCTAAGTTCTATTGTATGCATGTGTAGGCACTGCACCAAAGCAGGGTGAGGAGGGAATGCAGGACAGAATAATCTAGAATTTTATAACACTTTTCCTCCTTGAAATCAATGGGGAAGGGGGAGGACCGTGAAGAGTCTTTACTGTTGATTGTAGTGAGGTTATATGAATGAAATCTATGTTCCTGTAAAGGCAAATCCACATCAGTCAGATCTACCTATCTATTATCATCTGTTCGTAGACTCATTTTCTCTGAGACAGCTGAAGGACTGGGATTTGCAAATGAGAATATGAACAATGAAGGAATATGACTTAGGTCTAGAATAAACTATTCAAATCTAAATTATACATTATCAACTTTATGAAGACAATTTTATTTCCTTATAATTTAATATCAAGTGTAGACGGAATTTATAAGACCACATATTGATTATATGATGTGACACTTTTTGATTCAGAGTTGAAAGGTGTAGGGACACCATTTAAGAGCTGGTTCCTCTCCCTTCTCATTTCCAAACTCAAACAGACAGTGCTTTCAACTTTCCTTAGGTTGTCATATGGGAACACTTAAGAATTACCCATGATAAATACCATTAATCTTGATGTACAGTCTCAAAATACCCAGTCTTAAAACTTTCGTTTCTGGCTGAGAGACTATTGTGGTTTAACCCCAGCCAGTAACTAATCCCCACAGAGCCACTCACTCACTCCTGCCCAATGGGATGAGGGAGAGAATCAGAAGAATAAAAGTGAGAAAACTCGTGGGTTGAGTAGAAAGACAGTTTAATAGGTAAAGCAAAAGCTGCGCACGCAAGTAAAGCAAAATGAGGAATTCATTCCCTACTTCCCATCGGCAGGCAGGTGTTCAGCCATCTCCAGGAAAGCAGGGCTCCACCATGTGTAACGGTTACTTGGGAAGACAAACGTCATCACTCCAAATGTCCCCCCTTCCTTCTTCTTCCCCCAGCTTTATATGCTGATCATGACGTCATATGGTGTGGAATATCCCTTTGGTCAGTTGAGGTCAGCTGTCCCGGCTGTGTCCCCTCCCAACTTCTTGTGTACCCCCAGCCTCCTCGCTGGTGGGGTGGTGTGAGAAGCAGAAAAGGCCTTGGCTCTGTGTAAGCACTGCTCAGCAGTAACTAAAACACCCCTGTATTATCAACACTTGTGCTGTGTTTTCAGCACAAATCCAAACCATAACCCCATACTAGCTACTATAAAGAAAATTAACCCTATCCGAGCCAAAGCCAGCACAGATACCAAGACTTCCTGTCTTTAGTAAATGCATTTAATATTCATATATTAGGTCATTATATATTCCCATTTATCTTTCTAATTTAGTTATATAGTACTGGGATGAAGATCGGAGCTATAAGAATAAGTGGAATAAGAATGTTTAATATTTTCATCAATGACATAGACAATGGGATCGAGTGCACCCTCAGCAAGTTTGCAGGCAACACCAAGCTGAGTGGTGCAGTCGACACACCTGAGGGACGGGATGCCATCCAGAGGGACCTGGGTAAGCTTCAGAAGTCGGCCCATGTGAACCTCGTGAGGTTCAACAAGGCCAAGTGCAAGGTCCTGCACCTGGGTCGGGGCAAGCCCCAGTATCAATACAGGCTGGGGGATGAAGGGATTGAGAGCAGCCCTGCCGAGAAGGACTTGGGGGTACTGGTGGATGAAAACCTGGACATGAGCCGGCAACGTGCGCTCGCAGCACAGAAGGCCAACCGTACCCTGGGCTGCATCAAAAGAAACGTGGCCAGCAGGTCGAGGGAGGTGACTCTGCCTCTCTACTCCACTCTGGTGGGACACCACCTGGAGTACTGCGTCCAGCTCTGGAGCCCTCAGCAGAGGAAAGACATGAACCTGTTGGAGTGGGTCCAGAGGCCCTAGGGCTGTGATGATGACCAGGGGGATGGAATGCCTCTCCTATGAATAAATGCTGAGAGGGTTGGCATTGTTCAGCCTGGATAAGAGAAGACTTCAGGAAAATCTTTCAGTACTTAAAGGGTGCTTATAAGAAAGATGGCAGCAGACTTTTTAGCAGGACCTGTTGCGACAGGACAAGGGGAATGGTTTTAAACTAAAAGATGGTAGATTTAGACTAGGTATAAGGAAGAAAKGTTTTACAATGAGGGTGGTGAAACACTGGAACAGGTTGCCCAGAGAGGTGGTAGATGCCCCATCCCTCAAAACATTCAAGGTCAGGTTGGACGGGGCTCTGAGCAACCTGATCTAGTTGAAGACATTCCTGCTTACTGCAGGGGGTTTGGACTAGATGACCTTTAAAGGTCCCTTCCAACTCAAACTATTCTGTGATTCTATAATGTCTGGATTGTGAGTGGAGGGGAGGCAGTCTATGATGAGCAACCAGGAGGGAAAATAAAAATTAATTATAAAGGCTAGACAAGACTCAGAGACAGTGGTTCAGACTTACAGGATGGAAAGTAATCCAAGATTTCTAGCTCTGCTTTATGTTGCTGTCAAGAAAGGTCTCTGGAACCCATTGAGAATATTTGCACCTTCATCCACCTATAGTGATTGGGCCACTGAAAGGTTGTTAGTTATTCCCATAATTTGAGAAATTTAAGTCTGCCTATAGTGTGGATTGGATACAGTTTTGGTGAGAGGGGATTGGAGGGGTTTTAATCTCCTTTTCTCCTTCCCATCAGCATCAATCAATGAAAAGAATACGCCCCAGTCCTGCAACACGGTCACATCTGGATAGACCTATCCAGTCAAATAAAGTCCATAAGTGGCCCCATGGATCTGAGTTTTCCAGCCTTACTTATGAAGCACAGAGCTTCATAGAGACATGGCAGCAGAGAGTTGTGCAATCCATCTGTTTAGGGATTTGGCTTGCTTTTTAAGAGTGTGTGAAATTACACACACAAAATATTAAAAGGAATCTAAATTAGTAAAATTCAGTGCTCACCATTGTTATCACTAGTGTTGTTTTAACTGACTCAATATCAGCTTGATCACAACAGCACTACTCAAAAGGCGAAATGTTAAGGAGAACCAGCAGGATAATTATACTAGAAAATTAACAGTCAATGGAGTTAACAGATTTGAATAAGTTTTAACAAAACTAGAAATTTATAAAATAATTTTTCTAGTGTCAGCAGAGCATTAGAAAATACAGAATGAAGGTACTAGTACAACAAAACTGACCAAACCCTGAAATCAAGTCCTGCATTCACTCTGTCAGGAAGGCAGCCTGCCAAAGGGGTATCGTCTTGATTTCTCAGCAAACAAGTTTGAAAAGCTCCTGATGGCATCAGCCTTTTGGCTGCCAAATCACACGCTGCTTTGTTAAATTCAACAGTAGCCTCCCTCACCCCTTCTTTTTCAAAAGAAAGAAACTATGCTGTAATTTTATTCTTTTGGCTTGAATACCTGAAAATGTTAAATGGGAAATTTTAGGTATTGGGTAAGGGTTGCTTGATTATTTTCTTCTTTAGTTAAACTTAAAGATGAATCAAAGCTTGAGGAAAAACAATTTTTCTAGGATTACACAGGACAGCATGGGATCAAGTCAGTTGCTTTTAGAGCAGAGAGATTTCCATCATTAATAAAACTTTGTATCATGCATGGTGAAAGAGACGTCTCCTGGGTGGTACCCCTGAGAAGGAATCCCTACGTGCAGCTACATCTGCACTTCAACTGTTCAAAACTTCTCTGCAAATAGAATTTAGGAAACCCAGCAGTGAAATGAGGCATGCCAATCAATATTAGGGGACTTATCCATCTCTCCGCTGAAGGTGTTAGAATAATAAGACAGAAGCCTTCAGCAGTGCTGAGCCACATGGGACTGACACAGGATATCTTCAGTACTGTTGATTTCCAACCTGGGGGTCATGACCCCATGGCAGATAGTGAGGCTGTTTTCTGGGGAATGCAAAAGTCTCCTTCAGAAACTGAGCATCTATTTAAATCTGTTTATAGACTTTCTGACTGAGAAGATAAGCTCCAGGAACTGTTTCCCTGACTAATGAATGTTCCTCCTCTTCCTCCCACTCTGCTCAGCAGAGCAGACATGTGAGAGGTCCTCTGCCAGCAAAAGCGAATATTCTGTGTAACCAGGGCTTCCCTTCAAAAGGCCAAAAGCTTCTCCCAGTCCTCCACTGACCTGCCAATGTGGGAAGAGCATGCCACGTCCAGGCATGCCAGCACACCTGCTTTAGACACAGGTCAACAAGTGCTATCTTACAGTACAACATTTTATAACCACCTCTCTTAGGGGAAGCAATGCCATCTGGCAGCGAGGGCACTGCATTGCCAGCTCTGCAAAGTAACAACATTTTGCTTCCTTGTTTCCCCAGCCCCCTCACTTTATAGGTTTTATTTTCTATGTGGAAAGATAAACTCTTTGAGATGGACAAGGTCTCAAACTTTAAGTAGTACTGAAACCAATAGGATCTGCATCACTGTGGGACTTTTAGGTACTATGTTAATAATAATGAAAAAGCATTCCTCCACTTCTTAACTTCTAGAAAGCTTGTCAGCTCTCTGAGAGATTTTGATGGGCAAAAAATCAAGGCTGAATGGAATAATGTTGGATGACCTGTGAATAGTCTGCTGTATTTTGTTGTATCATACTTGGAATCTAAGCATTAAAAGTTTCAAAAATTGACTTTTAAAAGTATTCATTTTGCATAACATTTTGAATTTTCTTTTTCTTCAAATTTTCATGCTAATTTAAATATTAAAAGTATAAATAATTCATGACTGAATTTCTTTTGTAAATGTTATATTTCCTTATTGCATACAGGATAATAAAACTTGTTTTAAAGGAAAACTTTTTTTTAACTTTTGAACACTATATTTCAATACAATATAATCCAACAATTGTTAAAAATTTCAGAAATGTTACTTTAATGTCTTGATGTTCATTTAATTATTCCTTGGAAATGGAAATGAATAGTGTTGGTGATCTCAGTTCAGTTCCTAGTAAATGTACACATCACAAAACCACTACATGGTTAATTTTGCATGATTGATAGTCTCTGCTTAACTGAGACCTAGGGCTGAGCCAGCCTGGGGACTTTATTACCTCCCATTCTAGTAAGGGTGGTCCACCCAGGTCAAAGTCGAGGTCAATAGTAGGACAGAGAAAGCACTAATTTTGCTTTGAAACAGACTGCTCTTCATGAAACAAAGAACTTCACTTTCCAGCACTGTTTCATGACCAGAGATAATCTGTCTAGGAATGAAAATGTTTCCAATAAATATTATCTTCTTCACATTCTGCTTTTAATTACTGTAAGTGTAATATTTAAAAACCCTTTCAGTATTAAATGATCACTGATTTTGTTTGGAAGACATATTTTATACTTAATTCTGAATTCTCCTATTTGATATGAACCACTAAGAATGCTTTTGTACCTTTCTTTTCTCAGTTGTTAAAAAAATGAAACGCCCTTAACATTTATTTAAATTTTCCTCAGAGTAACCGGAAGTTTTCTCAGCATACTTGAAAAAGCATCTATCTGCACAAAGTTTCTAAAGTCTCAGAGTGGTTGAGAAAGGTGATCATACCCTTAAGATACATTTGTATGTACTACTGATCTGCTTAGTATTGCACCTATGATCATTTCTGTATATAATACAGAAGTCCGTTAGCAACATGTTTTATCCAAAGGAGCATTAACAGTAAGACTGGGGCACCTTGAGAAAGCCAGAAGGAGGGTAATTCAGTGAGTTGGGTTTGACTGCGTATTTTGGTTTTTTATTGCAAGGTATTTCTGTCAGGTTAGAGCCAAAGAGTAGGATGCAATGACATTGCCGAGAGCTGAATCACAACTGGAATAACTCATGTTAGTGAGGTCCCATTTCAACAATGAATGTAAATCTATAAGAATAATTAAATTTGTACTTAAGTTATACTGAAGATAAATGGGTGGCAGCTAATCAGGCATTCAAATTTTTCTTTTTTCCATGTAGGGAAGTCCATACTTAAAATTAGGAATACTCTGTACCTCTGGGATTTTGACAMTCCCTCATTTTTAGAATGTATTTAACTGGAATATGCGTCTGATTTTTTCAGTGAATGAATTTCACTGCAGCATTTTTAAAATAAACAGTAGTTGGTTTTACCATGTGAAGTGGAAAACCTGTGTGAGGTTGTACTGAACTGAGCTTCTGTACCTGCAGAGCCAGCTTCTGCTTACTGAAACTATCGGCTGTAGGGAGGCTGCTCAAGGAAAGAACAAAAAGTGCTGTTTTTTTTCTTTTTCTTACACATAGGTAACAGAGATTCAGGTGCAGAGCTTCCATGGATGAGAAGATGCTACCCATAAAAATTCAAATTCCAATCCTGAGGATCTAAATTCTGGGAGAAGTTCAGATTTTAGATTTGTTTCATTGTCAGTAAAGAAGGCTTTTGAAAATATTGGAATACAAGTCTCGTTTAGGTATACTCAAATGAAGGAGACATTTGTATCTGGTGCTTTGGTACTTCCTCATTTCTGATGTGTGGTTTTTTTAGGATACTCATGCACTCCCTTAATGAACAGGTCTCACTATTACATTTTTAAATTAAAGAGCCACAGTTCTCTTTTTTTATAGTTTGTGCTGGAAAACTTATGAACATACATATTATTTGGCTAGCAGGGAGATCATCCAATTCAGTTTTAAGATATTAAATGTATCCTGATTTCTGTCATTGGATCATACCCCTAAAATACTAGAACAAAAGTTTTAAACTGAAGGAAATAATAAAAGTTGGCTCTATGAAAGGAATTAAACTGCATTTTTCTTTTTTTTTTCCTCATTCCCTTCAAACCAATAACTAATTTTCTGATGGTGACTGAGTGTGCAGCCTAGCTCAGCTGAAAATGAAATAAATGTATTAATATAAGTGGTCTGAAACAAAAGAGATCATCGTTTTGAACTTGAAGGAAAACACCTTTCAGATGAGGTGTCTTTAATAAAGGGAATATGGACACTTAACATACAAAAGCAAACATGTTTTGCTTGGATATATTTGCTACTGTTTCAAAATCTTTATGCTACTAAAAGCCTTACAGAGGGATTAGCATTGCATTGTTGATAAAAGATCAAGAAGACAATATGGAATCACCTCGCTTTGTAAAAGTAAGGATTGAGTATCTGAAGACTTCTGGAAAAAAAGCATGATCTGCAATGAATTGGAACCATATGGAGGAGGGAAAAAAAACAAGTCTAAGAAGTAAACATTAGTTGATGTTATAGTGGAGATCAAAAGCTCCCATAAACCATCTCCTACAAAAAGGATGGAGAATGATCAGATTGGAAACTTTGTTTATATTTTGCAATTCTTTTCACACTTCTTAAACTAATTCCTAGTACAGAAGAGAGACTGAGAATTGTATGACTTAGATATCAGGTACCTTATATATATATTACAGAAAAATAACCTAATTCATCTTTGTGTTCCCTTAGCTTTACAGTAATGTAACTTTGACAGTAATAGAACAGTATCATTGTAACACAGGGAGTAGTGCTGCAATGAATTAAAGCCACAGTAAGTTGGGGGTTTTTTTTCTTTTTTTTTTTTCCCTTTTCCCCCTGGTGAGCTATATTATACAAATGGAAGAAAGTAATCTTCTTAGTAAGTCTGATGGTGATTCTTATGAATGAATCCATACTGTAACTGAGCTTCAGTAGATTGACTTATTCTCAGATATTTTCTTTCACCTCCTTGATTTTCTCCAGTTACGTCTGTTTTTTGCGGAAAGCAAGACAGGGAATGGTACTGGAACAACAGCGATATTCTCACCTTTTTCAAAATTTGATCTAATTGACCTGCAACATTTGACATGTATTTTTAAAAACACATAGTACTTTATGAAGTCCTTCACTTTTATCTTTAGCAGCAGCTAAAAGAAAGAGATAAAATTGGAGATTATATTTGGTTCATTCATCCCTGCTTCTATAACAGAGCAGTTAATCATTCAAAGACATATGTGCTTACTATCCTTTATATATACCAAGGTCTGGAATTATTTTCAAAATGTTAAGATAAACATACAAGTAAATATTTCAAGATTACATCCTAAACAAGCATAATGAATTAATTTTATTTCAGAGTGTAGTCTTCTATTGTTTCTTCTAACTATTTTTGAACCTCAGAAGTAATTTATTTGATAATAGGCTTTTTCTTGTGTGCATCTGATACCTTCCCAGGTCAGTCAAATGGTATGTTAACTTTATTTTTTTTCTTTGTTTGAAGTAATAACTTATTTTATCCTATTCTATAACTTAATTCTGGTGTTTTCAGGGGTATTTTCATTGGAAAGAATGCAGGTGTTCAACTTAAAAGGAAGATTCTTACAGGCTGACTTTAAAAAGCACGAAATTTGTTTGAAAGAGTTTCCTTTCCTATATTAAATAAGCCAGGAAAATAGGATAATTTAAAGTTGGTTTTAATACTACCTGCTCATCCTGATATTTTTCATGTTTCTAATTTAATTTTTAGGAGTTATAACATGAAAATAATGATTGAGATATATTTAAGCAAAATAGGGTGGATTAATCCTCTTTAATAGGATTTATACAATAAATTATTTTCTAATGATCTCAACTTTTCACAATAATAATGCTCATGATCCTTGATTTAAGTTTGCTGTTTTATTTGTCATTTGATGATTTAATATTAAAATTATTTGCATTATTGATAACATATTGCTCAATTATCCTGCAATACTAGAAAAAAATCTAATATTCTAAGCCTTTCACTATCATTAGTTTTCATTATAGTTTTTTTTTTTTTATTTTATTTTTAGATGCACACTGTTGGTTTCCTAAGATAATCTGCAAATGTAATTTTTTCTTCAAAAAGAAGAACAAATTTTCAGTGACCGGCATTGAAACTGAGCAGCAATTCCAATGTCATAGTCAGTGTGATGCGGCCTTACATGTTTTGTGATTAAGTCGTGATTTTTAAACTCTTTTAATTTTTTACTTTATTTTATTTTATTTTTAACAGGACTGCAAATCAAAAAGTGTCAGGATGAATTTAATTAACCAATGTTTTGATTATAGATGCCCTTTGCCTAACCAAGGAAACCAGCCTGGCATTCAACCACTAGTGTGTTTTGCATTATTGTAGCACTACAAATCTACACACTTGATTCATCCATAGGCCACACATTCCAGAGGAGACAAAAGTGAGTCTTGGAAAGTCCCACTTATGGCATACCCATTTTTCTTCCAGTCTTGAAGGTAGATGTTGATTCTTACTAGCCCCCCCCATATCTTTGGATCTCACCATACTGTAAGAGAATGGCCAGCAGTCTCTATAGATTCTATTAGATTTTACCACTGTAATTCACACATCGTTCTCAGAGCAGCCCTGATATCTTCCCTGAAGAATGTGCAATATATAGATAACAGGAAGAAGCAAAAACACAAGGGAAGGTGTGCTTGAGGAATGGCCAATTTTTAGCTCCTTTGGAGTTAAAATGTTGGGAATGTGAATCTTTCAGAGAGCTCCTGTGGCAGCCCCAGCCCATTGCTAAAAACCAGTGTCAAACCCCATGGAACCACTGTCCTTCCTGTTGTCATGGAGGGATGCTGAAGCCACTGAGGCCTTTGGTGACAGCCAGCAAGAAACCAAACTGAATGTATGTATATGTCTGCTGGCCCAAGATAGTTACCGCTACAGAGGTAAAAAAAAAMCCCAGTGACTTCTATATCTTTTGCAGTTTACTCTCCAACAAGCATGGCACATGTTAGCATGTCACTAACATCCCCAGTGTACCTAGCACTGTATATAGCGTGAAATGAGGCAACATAAAGCTTTCTTCCTCAGGAATTTACAGCCTATAGGCAGTGAAGGGACAATGCAAACACAAACCCACAAGATGTTTATAGGACATGGCAGAAGGAGTGAGGGAGGTTGCTTCAAGGAATAGTTCCGTTCTGGGAGGTTTATTTTTGTGAAAGAGAGTGCATGGGACAGCATTGTTTGGTTGTTCCAGGTGTAAGGCAGGGTAGGGAGAAACACAAGGTGCAGCCTGGATGAAGGAAAACCAGAGCAGAACACAGTGAGTGACTGGGGAGAGCAGCAGTGTCAACTCCAGTGGAAGATTTTCCCACATTCATTATGGTTATAAGGCTCTTCTACCATATGGATTCTCTGAAGGTTTGAATGAGTAAACCCTGCATGCCACACCTGCCATCATGAAGGCCAAGGGCAATCAACCCCTACAGACACTGCTTAATTGTTCTCTCACTTAGTTCCACAGAGAGTACTTCTACAACTTTTCTGCCACAATTCCCGATGCAAACAGTTAGAAAGATGTGTACATACACATCTTGATGTGCACATACACATCTTGATGTGCAATGCTTCTAGCAGCCTTTTAGGCAATTTCTGGGAGCTGGAAAATGCTGATTCCTAGCTTAGAGGGTGACACTAGGTAATACAAGGCAGAAATCCAAACTGCAGAATTCATGAAACCCTTTGTCATGAAAAACAACAGACAAATATAACATTGCCTGGAAGGGGAAATTTGAGTCTGCAAGCTGTTAGACTTTAGATACTGATAAGGGAAGGGATACTTCACTGCATTTTGAAAAAAGTACAGTAAACACAATTCCAGTCAGAACAGGTCATTTAAAGTCTTTCCTGCCTTGGGCTTAACATGACATTTAAGTGCTACTACATGTGAAAAGAAAAAGCAATTCAGCACTCATAACAAACTGGTTTTTCTCCATCATTGGGGCTAAAATACCAAAGGATTCCTGCAAGCAAGGGAATTGCTGTCTGCAAAGATGTGTTGTATTTTCATTGGATCCCATCTTTGTGCAAGTTGAAGAAATAAATATTGCTTTAAATAAGAATAAATGTGAAAGTATAGGAAAAAATCTTCCACATATATAAATGCAATAAATGGGCTTCTCTTTTCAAACTTACTATGCTGGAAGAGCCAAAGAAGCTTTTCAGTTCAAAAGGAAAATACTTTGTTCACCAATTTGCAGGGCATTAGTTTCCTTGGGCTTCTCTGGGAAGAACACTTTTGGTGATTGTTCTCAAAATTCCAGCTCTCACATTAGAAACATGCAAATATGAAACACAGCATCTTTATTCCCAGGGTAAAAATATTTGTTAACAAATTTAATCCTTTAAGCTGGAGTTCACTTTGATGAAAGTAAAGTTGGGTCCAGCCATACTCTTGACTCTGAAACCACTGGGTGGAAGGCAGTGGAATGGATAATTCAGCAATACACCGGGAGGAATCTCTCAAGAATGGAGCAAAATAGTTTTGCCAGTCAACTAAAATTTGGTAACTACTCTGAAATCAGACAAGATATCAAAATTGTGAGAACTGTCTTGAACTTCTTCCTCCCGTGTCAACAAAAATGCCTCATTCTGGTAATTTGGAGCAATTCAGTTATGTCACACAAGTGAGAATTTTCAACCTGAGAACGATACAAATTAGGTAATTAAATTTTTGTTTAATTAATTACCTATGTAAATGGTTTCATTTTCAAATTTGCTCCTGAATGTCATGTTAATTAAAATGCAAGTAGCTCTAAATGTATCTCCCTTTAGTAATATMATGAATATATTGGCTCATGTCTGACTCTCTCTACCTCAAAATGGAAATATAAGGATGTCGTTCCTGGAGCAACTGCCACCTTGCCCCAGGTTAAAGTAGAAACCAGGTTATCCAGCAAATGAAATTCAGACCCCATTCAGAAGAACTACCCTTAGGGACAAAAAGACAATTCATATTCTGTGAATTCTCGGAGCTTCTGCTCCGAGAAATTGTAACCTACTGTCAACAAGATAATGATAGTGTTCCTGTGCGACRAGTTAGTCTAGATCCTTCCAAAGAGAGATTGTTATGACTTTAAAAAACAAATAGGGCTGGATAGATTATTTCAGCTTTTTCTCTCTCTCAGCTCTAGAAATAGAAATAGAAATTCCTGTGAGTGAAGTAAACACTGATTAATCCAAAAATTCTGCAATCACATTTTGTTTCCATACTTCCCCAAGCATGGAGGTAGTCTTTAAATAAAAGAAAAAAAAATCATATAGACGTAAACAAGACTCTGTCTGGTATCACTTCAATAATAGATGATTACAGCACTCCCCCTTAAGAGTGGAAGTCCAAGAGGTGCAGACCTCCCATAGTTCCTCCTGAAGTCTGTAGGTATATTTTTCAGTACAGGATGAGCAACTTTGTGACTTTTAAACTAAACTCTTCCTACTAGAGTAGTTGGGATCACTTTATGCAAGTATTGAACATTATTTGAACTGTGTAAGTTCACCTCCTGCCCACGCAGATCAATACAGAATTGTTTGTGCTACTTCAGTCACCCAGGTGCTTGGATGAAATAAGGGAGATTCAAGAAGTTTCTGGGAGAGTTGTTCCAAAGGGGAAAGGCAGAACCAAACCCACAACCTGCAGGACAGGACTCCCATATCTGAGCTGGGATAGCCCAGCAGGATTATATCTATACTCCTTTTCCTGCTCGCTGCTCCTGTGGYACTGGAGGATGACGGCGCAAGGGTGCTGTGGCTCCTGCTTCTGGGTGGAGGACAGAGGGTTAGGCTGGCTGCTTGGCAAGTAGGCACAGGATGACTCTATGGGGCAGGGATTATAGATGCCAAGTGATGCCTTTGATAGCCTGAAAGGGGAGGAGTGACTGATCCACAAAGAAGGGTCCCAAACTCTATTTTTTATTCATGATTGCCAAGATTGGATGACTTTGCTTTAGGTTTACAGCCTTGGTCCTGCCTCCTCCTTTTATCTCCTAGTAGTATAGATCCATGATTTTGTACCATCATTCCTTAGGATTTGTGAGCATAGACTCTGAGACTACTTGATCTATTTGCAAGGCATATGATTGGTGAGAAGGGAAAAAGGATCTTTGACCTTCATTCTCTCGGTCCATTACACACTAATGAATACCCTCATTCCCTCAGAACCCACTGTTTAATTTTGATTTGTTCTTTTCTTATCTCTCGTCATTTCTTTTCAATCCTTTCATTGCTTTTGTTATTATTTTTTTGTCTGAAACCTTTCCTGTTTGTCCTAGTGCATTTCATATTTTCATCTTCAAATGCTATTTCAGTTCTGCATGGCCCATAGCACAATGACTCTGATACTTCCAACACAAACAGCATACAAGTGTAAGAAGAAGAATATGTACCATAGCAGAGAATACTTGTGAAAGAAAGTTTGATGTCAAGGCTAAGCAAATTCTATTCTTTTTTTCCAGCAAAAAGAAGTAGGGCATCAGTAATATGCAAAATTATAGCTCTTTCTCCCTTTCCTACTACACTGAGCAGAATCCTCTGTCCCACCTGAAAATACTCTGAAATGGTGAAAGTTAAAAATGAAAYCCCTAATGATTGCTTGGGCAGTCGTAGGGCTGGGAAATTTAATTATTGTTTCAGAGCTGCCTTTGTTCATTTCTTTGTTTTACTTTTTATTATTTTATTCCCAACATAGGGAAGGAAAAATATGATGTCATGAATTTTTAGAAGTATTGTCACAACAGAATAGTTTATCTTTTTCAAAGCCACTGCAGTCTATTATATAATAACACACATACTGCATAATAACATACATTTGTGCAGCATTTAGGAAATGTGTGCTATTTACCTGATGGATTAAAATAACTGCCTTAAAGCTGCTACAGACTTTAAGGTAAACATGTGTTTTGGCATGCATACTAATTTTAAAAACATATACTATTTACCCCATATGCTGTAATTACACAGTCTATTGTACACATGTATAGAAAGGCACACTTCTTAAATGGATTTTTGTCAAGATGGTTCATAATAGTTCCTTCACAGTCTTTATGTCTATCATGTAAAGTAACTACTTAGGTGATAAATCAATCGTTGTTCAGCCACTTTTACTTATTTGTTGGTTGGAGGTGCTGGGAATTCTTAGTCCACTTTGGATTTTAAAGAGATTAGATCATAATATGCAACACTGTGAGCAAGTGGTACTAAGAGTAAGTATGGTATGTCTGTGAGAAAGTGCCAAACTGCTTGTTTGTTAAAACCCRACTTCATATTCAAGGGTGGCGTATGTCCGTGCAAAAAGTGTTAGCAAGATGGCCAGTGCAGAGTGCTCCCTGAAGGGTCCTGAGACCTTAATCCAGCATGATTAACTCAGATAGTTTACRTGTATTGAATACACCAGCATTTTAGAGCTTCTTAGAACTTTTTGCACCACAGGAAGTTGTTAAATGGTTAATGGAGAGATGCAGATACCTCTAAAGGTCTTCAGGATCCAATGCAGTCCATACAGAATATATGGCTAAATTACCTTTTGTTTTGTGTTTTCAAAGAAGAGATTCACAAGTAGAAATGACTCCTTTTGGTGAAGAGGAAACCCGCTATSGTCCAGCTGGTACATGTAGGTGAATGTTTCAGCTTTGGATGTACACAACTTTGTTACACAAATGTCATCAATTTTGATTATTTTTTTGTGTGTSTGTCATGCTGCCTCTGTGGACACAGATCTGTTCACAGTGAATTTGGCCACAGTTTTGCAGGAATACACTTGACTCTTTATCTTTTTTCTTTATAAATCAAGGATATTCTGATCATATAAACCAAACAAATTTTTGGTTCCTACACCAAATGTGTGGGGACATCTATTTTATTATTGTTTTTCTTTTCAGTATTTAATTTCCACAATACATAAGCAAATTGTAAGTGAGCTATGTCAAAATTAAATAGTTTGATTGGGAAAATTAAAATTATCACTTACTCAATTAAATTACAGCAACATTATTTGCTCAGCCAAAATCGGAGCTTCCTTGTCATACAAATAGAGACAGTTTTAAGGTTAAAAAACAAAATAAAATTATTGGGAATTTCACTTTATAAAAGCTATAAGATATTTGAGAAAGGAAGCTATTAGGAGCCATAGGAATATAAATGGTTAATAACATCTATTACCTCAACAAACACTTATATTTTTATATTAACAGCAGTCAGACATTCCTTTTCATGCTATGTAGAACCAGAAGCAACATGGTCAAATTACTATTCATTGTGAATTAGGATACCTGACCTCCGACGTCCTTTGCAACACAAGGTCTAGGTTTTTTTAAAATTCATTATTATTTGAATAATATAGAATGCATTTTGTAAACATTCATTAAAACAAAAAATACTACATTAAATGGATAATGAAGTTGGAAAGATACAAAGGACACCCTGAATAATTCAGCATATGTCTGTCTTTATGTACGCAGTGTGTAGAACCTTGAACGTTTCCTTTTTCAGAGCAACAAAATGCTAATGCTAGACAGCTGTGATACCTAGGAAAGGAGCTCTTATTTGAAGACCTTTTTCTTTTTTTGAATCCAGCCTTCAGATACCTAAAACTACAATTGCAATCTCACTCAAAACAAAAGCCATTTGTTGAATGGTGGCTTGTGTTTTTTACATAAATGAAACATAACATGCTTTGGTACTACAACTAATTTAATATAAAAATTTTAAATAATATAAAACTTTTATGCTAGAGGCATATAAATGACCAGAATCGTTACTCTTAACATAAACCAGAGACAGTTTAACCTCTGCAATGTTTTATTGTTCTGTGTCAGAACAGTGTGACAGCTACTAATTGTTAGCTGTTGTTTTTTGTTGCCTGAGGGATCAGCTAAAGGAAAAAAAAAGCCTCAGAGAATTTGAGGGGAAGACAGAGGAAAGGTTACACAGTGTGCTATCATGAATAAATATTTGCAAGGCATCTTCACCATAAAGTGTAGCTGTTTAGAGCAATGTAACCTACTTTTGACTCTGTGATCTTTTACACTAAATTATGCCAGCTAGACAAAAGCCCCTCTGTTTCGATGAACAAAATATAAAAGTAATGTTAATGAGAGCACCTCCATTTATTTGAAACTATCAAAGCCACAGGGAATAAAAATTCAATAAACATAGTATATTTTCAAATGTTAGTTACTTAACAACATCTCAATCTGAGTGGTTGAATTCAATGGTGGTGTGTCCATTGTTTACATTGTCTCCATTGTCTGCGCTGGGCTTAAGAATGGGCCATAAAATATACACCTAACACACAGAAAAATATAAGGCTGTGATTGTGTTTAGGCTGACAGTACTCTTTTTCATATGAAGAGGGAAAGGTGAAGAGTAAGTATGTATTTTATAAGAAAAAAATAATTAAAGAAATGAAGTCCAGATTCTGAGTAGTTTTGAAAAGACAAAACCCACCAACCTTTAATAAAGAAGTAAAAGATATAGCGCTTGGGTACTAAATATTTAAGGAGTAAATTTTTATTCGGTCAATGGGAAAAAAATGAACAAGTTCTCAAAAGAACATTTAAATGTTAAACATTTTTGGAAAAAGATCAATCTCAGAAGTCTTATAAAAGTCAAACGGTTGTAATTATTGACTAAATTGCTTGAAGAATGTGCTATATAGGGACTTAATCAAATATTGGCATATACAGGCCAAGAATCATTACTGTTCATCATAAAATCAGCAATAAATGCCTCCATAATCCCCATATTATACAATAATAAAATTTTAACAGATACAGAACTCAACCCCACTTTCATTAAACTCAGTAACAAGTCTTCATTAATTTCACTAAGAAACTGGACTTTGTTTCTAGCCAATAACACACCTGTTAAAAAACAGTCACGATGGATATGTTTTTTTCTTTTTTTTTAAAGGAGGAAAATATAATATGATTACACTATATTACATAATCTATTTTAGGAAAATGTAGAGGAGAGTATGTGACCTACCATAAATTAATTTATTCCATTTTTATTTTTAATTAGTTAATATAGTCATGCTTGTATATCTTTACTGAATTTAAGAACAGTAGATTGAAAACATCTTGGTCATTTTTTACACTTTAAAAGCACATAATAAAAGGCATATATAAGGAAAATTGGTTAAAAATGATAGGCACATCAAAGGTTTTGTAGATCATGTAACCACTACCTAAGGTTATAAAAGCTTCTATATTATTTGAAATACACAAAACCCTTCTTACGATGTCTCCAAATTACTGCTGCAAAATATGGGATAATGTTAGATCACTGTGGAATATAGAAAAACAGCATTCAGATTGTGAAATTATCCTCCTCTGTAAGGGATGGTTTAATGGTCTGAATGTGAACACACAATGCACATTTCTAATAATAGAGAGAAAAACACTGGGGATATTCAGAAATGCTAATAAGAAAACAGGCCAAAGGAATATGTAATAATCTACCAGTTCCTGTGCAGTCTATTGTAAGTTTTACATCTAAGGGGGTGAAAGAAAAAAAAAGAAAAGCTTAAACAAGGCCTATTAGCAGTAAATACTTCTGCCAATATCCCTCACAGTAGGGGAACTCCTCCAGCAATTTTCACGATTAATTACCAGTGGCAAGCGTATTCATAATCTGGTGTTAATTTTGCAGTGTCTGAATGAACTCGGCTCTGGCACGCTCAGTTATTGTTTCCCTGCTACTAGTAGGATGAACTACTTGTTCAGGTCATGCTGTGTCAAAAGAGTGCTAATGTGTTTATATAAACACTACAAACAGCACCTGCTTTAACCACACTTTTTATTATTTTTTTTCTATCACCAGTTAAAACATAAAATCCTTTGGTGCAGGAATGCAAATGACAAGAAAATATTACTACAGCTTGTGTTTGGAAGAGAAATATCAAATACAGGCAGAAGATGAAGCAAAAAAGTAATGTCTTTATAACTTCTTTCAATCAAAGCTTTTCTGTCCTTATTTTACAAGGTTTGGAGAAACTGTTAGTGGCTAATTTGTCAGCTGCTCCTGAACACTGTGGTGCTTTCATTGAGAGCATCTCTTATTATCAAGATAATGAAATACACAGAAAGAAGAAAGGAAATGGACAAATGTAATACACTTTTTATGTTAGAGTTGATTTTATTTTTCTTGCTTTTCTTCTCATATATTTTAGAATAATTTTGATACACTTTTGCAGATCCTATGGGTTGCCCAAGGAGAACTATTCCTGATAGGATTAATTGCGTGACATGCATGACTTGCTGAGCAGTGACAACCCCGATTGGTTAATGAGGATTCTCAGATGTGTAATTACACAACCACATCTGCACAGGTTGGAGTCCATTACCGAAGTAATTGAAAGAAGTATGATTTTTATAAAAGCAGTAATACGCTCCAGGGTGTGCATTGTCAACCTCATACCCCTACTGTACTCAAGCCTTATACAAATGATACCATAACTACACACCAGGTCCTATGTTCACTTAAAGGATTTATACATGCTAATTAATATAAAGCATGATTCTCACATTTATTGTAGTAAGACCAGTGGAAAAATTTAAGGGACATGTATTCTTTTCTCTTTTCACATGGAGAGAACCACTAAAGCAGGTAAAAGCATTGGGTTCATATACTAAAATATAAAAAAAAATGCAATGTTTTAAATCGTGTAAAATTAAAGTGTTACTTAGACGACTGGAGTGCTAAAGGAAATAACATAAAAGAACAATAAATATTTTCAGACAAGATTATAAAACAAGAAGTGAAACACCTTTAAGAGTTGCACTGTTCTAAACAGGAAAAGAGGTAAACCTTATCGTGCACACTACATTTTTACAGCATATTTTATTTTCTCTAACAGTTTGTATTTATTTATCACATTAATGTTCTGGAGTTGGTCATATTTGTAGGAATTGATTAAAACTGTTTGAAGTACTTCCTAGCTGATTAGACATATATTAACCAGCAGCTGTAGCACAGCAGTGCCTAACAAAAAGAAGGATATTTAGGCCATACAATATACCTCTCTGTTCCTCCTCAGTGTTCATTCACACTGATTTCTGCATGTCGCTAACTGGAATTAAGGTAGTATTCATGAAATAACGTGTAATGAAACCTCTTACAGTTCCAAATTAAATGTGCATTGTTCCTAGCAAAAGAAAGACTCACAACTGTAATTCTACCCCAGAGGTCTGATTGATAACACACAGACCTTAGTGGGCTGGGTGCACCGGTGAAAGGGATCGAACTAGCTGACTTTACCACCACACAGTGCATCCAAAAGGCATCAACGAATATATTCGGCCAATATGTTTTCTTTGCCAGGTGAGAAGAAATTCAGCCTAGGACCGACTGAAGCTAATGCAAGTTCTGTGATTATCTAAATATTTTTATAGACACCATTTTTCCACCCTCAGCCCAGCTAAGGCCTCACAATACTTGGATGTCTGCAGCAAAAAGCTTTTGAAACAATGTCCCTGTCCTCAATGCTGGGTCTCCAAGCTTCGTCCAAAGTACTACATTTAAGAAATGCAGTTTAAGACAAAATAATGCAGGTATCAAATTATCAGCTTCAACTGTGGAAGATACCCCTAATGGTGTCCAATATGTCACTGCTTGAGAGCCTGAGGAGAACCATGGATTCTCCTTTTTCCCTTCTGATCTTGCCTCACTATTGCATCACATCTCTGATATTTGATATAAAAGAATAATATCTAAGGGGTTTTGTTGTTTGGGGTTTTTTGACTGCACAGGCAGAGGTTCATACTGAGGCTGTGCTAACAGCGCTGGGCTCTACGTCTGTAATGTACAATGCACCCAGATCTGCCATGGTGACACCGAGGGGGGTGCCAAATGGCCACGAARCGGGTGGGAACAATGGCCCCATTCTGTGCGCCCTCACAGCGGGACGAGGCAGGAGCAGACGGATGCATTTGAGGAGGGTTAAAGGCCAAACATATGGAGCCTGAAGGAGCACAGGATGCCCGCTCAGTTCCTCAAGCTACTAAGGGGCCTGCCCTAAMCTTCATTGTTGAGGAGGAGCCACCAGCTGGATGAAGATTAGTTGTCACGTCAGGAATGAGTCTCCCTGTCTCAGCGCCACAGGCAGGGCCCGCTAGCAGCTGCCTCCCCCACCACGGGCCAGGGCAGCCAGGCACAAAGTCCACCCAGCAAACAGGCCCCGCAAAGGGTAACTTTAACACATGCACAGACAGAGAGCCTGGTAGAAAGAATCACCACTTCTGGATTAAAGGAAATACTCCTTTCAGGAGAAAGATCACGGGTAGAAAAGCGCTCTGCATACCGACACGAATTTCAAGTATATTCAGGATATCAGCAGTGATGTGGAGAACTGAATGTGAAAGGTGTCTGTGACCTGTTGCTTATGACATTGCTTTTTGGCCTCCTAATCTGCTCAGGCATAGAGGATATGGAATTGCAATGAGGTGGAAACTGGAATTTTCATGAGATATTTTCCAGCTTAGGCAGAGCAGGGTGTCTTGTCCTGACGATTACTTCAGAATTGGATCCATGCTCATCACATGCTGTTCTCTGGCAAGGGTACACAGCATAATTAAACTAAGTCAATACAAGAAGGAACGGGCTGATAGCAGCTAAAATTCCTGAAATGCTTGTCATAAACTTGTCATCATCCAAAAGAAAGAAAACAGATAAGAGCCTGCATCTCTGCTTCTTGGTGCCTAAGCAGCGTAACAGGTAACCTACCGAGGACATAAACTCCAGCTCCCGTTCTTCCAGTCCACAGCCATCAAGCTGTGCTTGGAGCAGCCTCCAGTCTGAATCTGTACTAAGAAGATGGACATAATCAAAGTACAGCATGCCCTGTATTCCTCCTCATGGGCCCCCTCAAGTGCGGTGATGGGAATGGGTAGATGGGATGGGGCTCTCCTCTGGAGCAGCAAAGCTATGCCAGCTATACGTACACACTTGTAGGCATTTTTGGCATGACAGAATAATCCCCACCATTGGATGGCAAATGCTTTCTACTCCATTTGTACTGTCTTTGTACGAGAAATGCTTTCTACTTCATTTGTACTGTCTTTGTATGAGAAATGGAGCACGGTGAAGAAACCTTCCTCATGCATCTTGAAGATTCCAAATCCAGCTTACTTGCTGGGATAATGTTATTTGATACGTATATGTGTTTCATCAGGAACTTGATTACGGTGATAATGCTTTTGTTTTCTTGCTATGTCATCTTACTGCAAAATTTAACAAACATGCAACTTCTTAATCATCTCTAGCTTTGGACTTAATTAGTCAGGAATTCTGTAAACAGCAGTGGCTTCAAAGTGATTAACGAATTCTGTGAACTGTCAAAGTAAAGCATGACTATAGCTATTTGCAGAAACTGTGTACTGAATTCATGATCCTGCTTCTTYGCATTCATATCAAAGAATCCAAGAAATCCCTATAGTTTAAAAAAAAAAGATAAAAAAGGAATCCAGCAAAGCATTTATACCTATTTTAAAGTTGTTTTTGGTCATTAATATCCCCATTCATGATTCAAGATTGCTGGGTAATTAGGCCAGATATCAGCACTTCAAATGAAATGTTTAATAATTTGCTAAGGAGGAAAACTTCCCCAATGAAAAAGGAATGCCTTCTTTAATTTTATGTAATTGGCTTAATTATTTATGTCTTGGAATCTGCAAATTAATAATATTTAATTAAACTGAATTGAAATAGATTTTCAAGCTTGAAAATTAAGATTTTCAAGCTTGAAAATTATGTAATTGTTTTCATGTACATATATATTGTGGTTTATTCATCATCAGGCTGCAATGAGTTTATTTGCCTATCTTATAGTATGTTACAGAATAATTTAAAGGATCCTTTAGTACTTACAAAATATGTATTTGTAATTTAAAAAAATATTTAATTCTTTTGGACTATTTCATGCTATGAAAAAAGCATAAAAAACTAGCTCAACACCCATGTAATTCCTTGAATCAATGCTTTCTCTAGTTTTCACTGACAGGCAKCAGAGCACAAATTTGCTACAGATATTTTGCCTGTGAGCAAAGGCTGAAATAAGGAACGATGGATAAGTTACGCTACCCCAAGAGGAGGCTCAGGAGATAATTTTCCTCAGAGACAGCCTCTGTGAGCACCTCTTGGAAACTAATTAAACTCTCTCTCTTAAATTTACAGAGGCTAAATAGCAGAGTTCTCAATGTACATGAAATTGTGGGAAAAAAAATATATGTGAAGCCACAGAAACATGGCACTTCTGAAGCAAAACATGCTCCTTGGATCAACGTGCAGATTAATTTACATTTACAGGCTGCACAAGGGCTTTTCAGCCTGTGTTTCAACAAAGCTGGTAGCTTCATTGAGGACGCTCAGGTTTCGTCTGTGGAGCCCAAGCAAAGCACATCTGTGCTGAGCCCTGAGATACTACGGGTTGTCTGCCCAGGATTTGCCACCCCAGAGCCATGGGATGTCTGGCCTGAATGTGACGTACTGTCCAGGATTAGGGCAGGGCTCTTTCAGAATTCTGAATTACACTCAGGGAAAATTATTGACTCTGAGCATACACACTATTTTTATCTAAAGAAATTTTCACATCAGTAATTTTGTGGCTGTGGAAACTGGATGGAACCTCCAGGACCTCAGGCCAGCACTTTTTCTCTCTTTATGCTACCTCTCAGACTCCATCTAACACAGGTGAAGATAAATATGCAATACATGTAGGCGCGAGCCACCTCTTTATTCTGCGGTATGTTTGCCAACCAAGCCCTACCAGTATGCGTAGACAAACCTGGTCGATGGAGACTTGTAAGTCTGGAGTGACTTTTATTAGGAGCAGCCAGGGGTTTAATAGATGTGTTCATTGAGAGAACTTGTTCCATAAGAAGCAATTTGGAATTTAAAGATACAAAAAATCTCCTTCTGTTGGCCTTGCATTAAATATGGTAGATGCAAATTTGCTGCTGTCCACTGGGACTCATGCGTTGTACAACAAAACTCGTGCCCACTTCCACTGAGGACTGAGTTGCTTTTGCTTTGTATTTTGTTTTGCTTTGTATTGAGGATGCCCACAGAAATAGGGACGTATTGCTGCAAGCTGTACATGTTGTGTGAAATGAAAAGGTTTTTTTCAGTGCCTTGAGACAACACCGACAATCCATTCATTTCCAGGCTTGCTCTAACAGGTAGCTCAGATATGTCCAAGCAAGTGCTGAAGCCTCTGTAGATTTTGACTGTCATAAGAAACCCAATGTCAGCCCAAAACCTTTAAAATAATTTATATATAAAAACAATGGCTTAGTTTAACAATAGGWTTTTTTTTTGTCAAGTAAATGTGATAAAATGTCATTTTACTCTGTAAAGTAAAATATCTTTTCACTGTGAATCAAGTTTTTATTTTTAAAAAATCAGAAAATCTAACACCAAGTTATTACCCTGAAATAAATTGATATTAGATACTACTGAGCCTACTAAGTAGGCTCACATGCCAAACATAATCACTTCTGAAGAAAAGGAAGAATTTATAATGGTTCCCTCTTATATTTGGAGACTAATTTATACTGCAAAAAACTAGATAATCCCTCCAATTTGAGAAAATCCTGATGAAAAGAGAGACAGTAAATGGCTCCCATACTGGACATTTTAAACTTGAATTGTTCAAACTTTAAGCCCCACATATACTTAAGTGTCTTTTCTAATCTTTGCAAAATAGATACAGTGGTCAATATTACTGGGTCTCACAAGCTGCGATGCAATAGTCCTGGGGAACAGAACCTAAGCAAGAGGTGTCTGAGAGGAAATTCAGGTCAGCTGTAACTGATTTGGACATTAAAGGGTTGGAATATCACACTGATTCCTCATAAAAAAAAAACAAACAAAAAAAACACAATAAAAAAAACAGAAGATGTAGGTGAGGTCTGTCCAGACTTAAAAAAGGAAGGAAGACAAAGAGCTGCAGCAAGAGAAGCTATTTGGCTATTGTTGAAGTGGGTGGGGAGAAGAGAGCTGTTTCCAGTCAGTGCAGCCATTGTTTGCTGGGACATATGGAATAAAACACTTCATTGACCTAAGATGTCACTATGACCAGGTGTCGTCATTTTTTCTAAACTTTGACAGGGGAGAATCGCCAGCATGTTTTGCACTTACAGTTTTATGCTGCTAGGAAACTCAGCAACTTCCCTCAGCAATTCCTTTTCCAGTCTGCATCCAGCTTCCAGTTTAATTCTGAAGCTGTCTGTTAGGTAGAATTTAGGTAGGTACCACTTATCAGTAGTTTTGTTCTTCTATTTCTTTTTCACGTACATGTATGTATTTGCCAAGCTGAGCCTCCTGCTCCTGTCTGCCAGATTTTCCCCTTGTCATGAACTCTGCTAATTGCAATTATTTGCTTGTTATGATGGTATTGAAAATACTGGGAACATTTAGGTTAGTTTTCTGTGGCGTGGACACAGATGCCCTACTTTGGCCTTTTCTCTTAATCTGTGGCAGCATTCAATGCAGAGGCTGACTCAAGAGGTAAGAAATGAAATGACCTTTCCTAACCCAGTCAGAAGAAAGAGAGGGATGCATAATATGATGAGGCACTGCTAGTCTAGTTGTCTTGCCCATCCCATGCCTTGTGCTTTGTCATTCACAGAGGAGTTGAGTATGTTACTAGTAATGGTATTTATATTTTCTTTTCTCCCTCTCATCCTGTATGTGCTTTCCCTTTTCAGTATGTTAGTCTTCCATCTCTTCCACTATCTAAAATTTGATGTTAAGAATGGCTCTCCTTGTAGACATTTACTTCTTGTAGAAATAATTTTTTTTACCAGGATAATGCACTTTCTGTCATTTCTGCATTTCTTCAGGAAGAATATCAGTGACCTTGTTCACCTAAGGTAATATCCTTTATCTACCACTGTCTCTGAGTAATAAAACTGCTGTTAACTTAAATTTCATTTCAAGATGTTTCAATATGTGGTTAAAGATGGCACATCTGTTTACAGAATATAGTCATAGTTCTGCTCAACAGAAAGAGGCTACTAATGGCCTCTGCCCCACTGAAACTGCAATACATCTTCAGAAAGGCAGTGATATACTAATTCCAAACTCATTAAAAAAGAAGTTTTGAAATATTTTACTGAGACACCAAAGAGTACTCCACATTTTCTCTTTTGATTTCTCCATATACCAAATTTAAAAGCAGTGAAGTGTCCTTATCAAAGACATACAGGTACAACAAATTTGTTGCCATGTACTCAGGGCTATGTAGAAGAAAGAAAAATGTGGATTGACTCCAGCATACCGAGAGACTCAAAGAAGATGCCCCAAAGCTGATTAGTTCACAAGTCAACTAGAAGCTCCCCTTGGTTTAGATTCTAGGCAGGCCATCATTTTAAAAATAGAATTTATTACTAAGTTCCAGACTGAAAAATTATGCCTACTGTTAACTGTTTGTAAATAGTAAGACACTACTAACAATAACTCAGTGATTCAATGCTGAATCTTTCACTAAAGGATAAAAATTTCAGAAAAAGCATTGCAAAATCAGAAAAAAAAAAGAAAAAGTAATGGCAAATGCTTTTGGAACACTTTTTACTTAAAAATTCTATCTCCTTTTTTATATCCTGCTGTAGGTGTCGAGTATTGGGAAATCTAAAAAAAAACCCTGGGATTGAATTTCAACACTGTATCTACAGACTGAAGATTGTAAGAAGAAAATTAAAGAAATAACCTTGCTGATCAGAACTAACCTTAAATCTTAAATCCTTCAATTGACTTAATTCCTAAATTAACCAGTCTTACTCAGTGTCAGTATCAAAATTTAATCTTCTAATCTTGCATTTAATACTTCTGTCAAAGGAGTAACAAAACCACAAACTAGTTTTTTAGGAAGTTTGAAATGGAGGAGAACAAATCAAAAGCAYGAAAGTAATTTTCTAATTTTTGCGAAGACAAGACACAGAGTTATTATTATGAAAGCTGATAAGAATTAGAAAGACAGAAAGGTCAAGCATACCATCCTGGCCTCCACATCACAAGCACAATTACAGTCCAGCTCACTCAGTACCACTAAGGAAAATGATTATGTTTAATGTTTAGACATATAAGGGAGTAAAGAAGAGCTTAAGTTTCCTATCTAACAAATGGAGATGTAGGTGTCATTCTGAAGACTTCTGGAGCTATCCTGTCCATCTATTTCAGGCATGGAAAATGTGGCAGATATGACCCTCTCCAGAGCAATCAAAGTCATCTACTTCTTTAATGTCCAAGTAATTGCTTATTTTAGGAGCGCTGCTGCTTTGAAGAAGTAGGCACAAATTAACTGCCTAAGGAGAATAGGGTGAATCCAGCCATGGCCTTCCCTATGTAAATGTTATAGGGACAGGTGCACTTCCTTGCACCGTTAGAGTCCTGCTTGCTTTAAAGGCAAGAAGGCAACGATGACTCCTGCTGGGTTCAGAAGTAATGTAATGGGACAAGACCCATGTCTTGTGTTCTGTGTTCCTCCACAGATCCCCACTGTAAAATATTACAGTGAGCAGAGGAGCTTTGGATTTTCCTGGATTACTATGTGTTGTGCAATGCTTGCTGAGGTTTTACAATTGAGGATCGCAGTCTGTAAGACAATAAACCCCTAACTGAGCTAGGACTATATATATTAGGCAGTGATGCGAAATCACAGAGGATCTTCTGGAAAGTTATCCATGTCTTCAGAAAAARGAACAAACTAAAAAAGAGATCTAATAGATGATTACCATGAACCACAAAAACCATGATAAATATTTTCAAAGCTTAAAAATGGGTTGGGCTAAATAAGTTTGGAAAACTGGAGTGGGTAAAATTATGTCTCTGTTTTTAATTGATACCAACTGCTAGAGCAAGCTGTATTTGATCATTTGCTTTCAGATTTCCTATCTCTCTGGGGTCAAACGTTTTTGAGCTTTCCTCAGGCTTACGTTTTCCTCTATCATGTTGTTTAAAAACTTGATTCTTTAGGATTAAAAAAAAAAAAAAAAAAAAAGAAAGAAATCTCCAAATGAAGTGTTTTTCCATGTGTAGAAATCTAATTTTTTTCTACCAGGTCTGTATTCCATTCCTGCAGAAACTTTAAGATTCTTTAAAAGTATGTTCAAAATTAGGTGAAGGGTAAAATTATGAATTTCCCACTTGGAAGAAAGTGGCTTAAATTCTATCCAATTATTTGCCATGGCAACCAGCTAAACACAAAAGGGCTGGAATGGATGTAGAGTACTGCCTCTATAATCATCACTGTATGTCCTTCAAATCATGGATATGCAGCACCACTATCCCAATCTACTTCAGGGCCATAAGCCTACATGGTAATTATATGCTTTGGAACACTCCACTTAAGTGCATCAATAATATAGTGAGTGAACAGGTTCTTTAATTCTGCACCTGTAAATGGAGAAAAAAAAATAAAGAAATATCTTTATCAGAAAATGGGGAAAAAAGGAAATTAGATGATTACATTATTTTTAACTTACTTTCTGACATATCAAGTCCCACAAATTGCTAATTTTAAATGATCTATTAATAATCAACAAGTAAAAATGCTGGCTGAGTATCTTTCAGAACCATGATATGTATTTACAAAACAAATAAAAATGAGGAGCTCCAAATTAAGGCCTTCATCCCATGAATTGTTTCTTTTCCATGGGGCTTGCTGTGTTTCCCCCAGTGGATTTCCACTAGTGGTTTCCATGAGTTTGCAGGGGAGTAATTTTGTAGCTCGGACAAGTGGTTTGTAGAACTGGGCCCCACGCAGTGACATATGTCGGGTCCACCTTGACCTTCATAATGTAAGTCTCTCCTGCTAAGGGTTATGAGGGAGGAAATTTGGGCCTGGATTGCAGACCAGGAGATGTGAGTTCCTCTCTGGCTTTGTTATTGAGCTCTTAAAGCTTCACCTTTGTGTGCCTGTTTGCCCTCCCATCCTTCCTCCACTCAGTGTTTGGCTTGTGAACTCAGTGGAGCAGGAACTGTCTTTTATTTTCTGTTTGTATAGAGTTTTGCACCACGGATCTCCACTATGGCTCTCTGCAGGTGTTAATACAAAATACGGTCAAGATAAACTCAGGTTAGCTTTGAAGTTTATTGCTTCTATTTCAGGTTTAATAAAGGTTTGAGTGTCCTGGTTTATTTTTTCTGACTGTATTAGGTGGCTCATAAAAAAGATAATATTTCTCCCATGAATCTTACATTGTTTGTATTTTAGACAATCATCAGCTATTATGATAATAATATTAATTATTAATTATAATCTCTAACATAATTAATGCTACAACTACACCTAATAAAATTTAGCTGAATACTAGAATGGATGTTACATGGTTTTAGGGAGCCGACTCTGATTAAACATATAGGCCTAGATGTGAGCATGACGTGTCAGTTTTGGAGCTATGTACTTTGTACAAATTGTAGTTTTTTTCTTAGACAAGGAAAGGGAGCAGCCAACCCCAGCCAGGGTAGAGCTGATGTGAGTGAACAACTCTGAAGCACATCAAGGCAATTTAACAGAATTAAAACACAAAACTAAGCTAAAACCCCCTCAACCTTCTAAGACTGATTAATTCTACCCCAGATGTCTCAGCTCACACACAAACTTCTAGAAATGCTTTTCACTACAGTGAGCCAGCTCTTGTACTTGTGTCAGGAATTTGTATTTTAGACTATATATTTAACAGTCATAACTACTGGACTGATAAGATTTAATAAAAACTCAAGGTTTAAAAACATGTGGATCCTTAAACCTCACAGTTCAGCAAAAATATTGAAACTGTGAAATGAGTGTCCTTTAAAATGAAGAATGTAGACAGCAGATGAGAAGAACCTGGCAAACATGATAATTTAAACACCACCACCAGAAACTTCACGACTTCTAAGGAGATGTCCTGATTTCTGAGAAATAACTTTCAGATTTTGAGCACTTTAGATTGTTGATACCAGTATTTATTTATCAGACTTAGAAAGAAAAAAATGAAGGTGCCTAGGAGAATTCTCATCCATGTATCTCTCCTACATCTATTGCAAGGTGTTAGAAAATGTCATGGCCTATGCATCCCTTCTAAATACAAACAACAGCACACCATAAGAAGTCTGTTAATGCTGGTGCTTATGTCTAAAGCCCCACAAAATAATGACCTTTATTCCTCTACCAAAATGAGACCTCTGACAATTAAAAAAAAATCTTTTGTGACTTTTTCAGGCTATTAAAATTTTCACATCTAGCAATATTATAGAAGTTAATAAAGTTTTAACAGACATCAAGATTATACCCCAGAAAAAACAAGCTTTAAATCTAAAATAATTTCCATAGTTTACTTTAAAAAGACAACAATTAAAAAGTGGGTCTTACCTGATAGTGTATTGCTCACAACCTTTTTACAATAAGAAATTGTTAAAGGTAGAACAGCAATCCAATCAGATATACATTTTACCTAGCAGAAACTATGTTTTCTGTGCTTGCCACACAATAYATTTTGTATATGAGGAAAACCATTAGAGTTTTATGAGGCCATTTGAAATGCCTGTAAAACTGATGGAGGCAAAACYAGTTGGATTTTTAACAACTTAGAGTCAAACAGAATATGTGGTGCTTTCACTTACAATTATCATTGTACCACATAAAAACGGGACCTGATTTCCACAAGTGAAAACAACATCAAACATCAAACAAATATATTTATTCTATTTGTACGAAGATCATGACCTCCAAGACTTTTTTCCAGGAAGTATTTCAATGTGTTTTTTGCAAAAAAAATAAAGTAAAGTTCAGGTCAGGTCTGTCTTATCTATAAGAAATGAATGAAAGTGTCAATTTTTCTATTCAAGTACTCACAAACTAATAGTTGCAGAATCCCTGTAATCATAGCTATAGCAACCACACAGAAATGATATTTCACATGCATTCTCCACTTTATTCTGAAGAATCTTAAGACATTTTACAAGGCACACTTTCATAAAATCATTGGAAAAGAGAGCCTTTCTTAAGTTCAGCACCAAATCTGATGGTGTGTTTCGTGTGTTCTCAGAAATCATGGTCCCAAAGTAAGCTGCTTGTCTTACAGGAGGAGCTCATGCTGGGCAATAGGACTGTATTTCTTCAATCGCATCCAAGAGCCACGTGATCCCTCCTTATAACACTAATTTCCTTGCACGATGACTTGGCATTCTTTCTTTCCTTTTCATACACTCACGATTTATTATTTCCACTTGCCCTCACTTTACCCCTGGGCAGGTGACCTCACTGCAGCAGTCAGCTGGGCAGGCTGCTCACCTCACACCAGCATCTACACCCATGGCATGGTTAGCACAGGGGTTTCTGCAGGGCCATGCACCTATAGCGAGCGGGTGTCACCCTGTAGCTCCTGGCCTGGGCCAAGCAGTGGGTTCCTCTCCAGCACCCAGCTCTTGCGCCTGCCTCCATGGCAGTTGTCTCCTGTGCAGGGGCAAGGCACTGGGTGGATGTTCGTACATCTCCCAGCTCAGACCTGGCCACAGAACAGGGATGACAGCAACTGCTTTATGCCACTCAGGCAAGCTGTGAATGAGAGGTCACGTCAGTGAGATTTGAATTTCTTGCTTCATTGCAAATACACTTAAAAATCCCAGTTACTGTTACTGTGCTTAATAGGAGTTTGTGTTATATTCTCTGTTGTTGCTTACATATGTAGAGTTCACCAGTAAGATCTTCATAAGTACTGTCTTCCCGTTATTATCACTACCATGATGACCACAATAGACACAGCGGGGAACTGCTAAAGTTTTAATGACAACCACCCTTAGTTCAAACTTCTCAGTAATAATATTGAGGTGTATGAAATATGTAGGCACACTCAAAACATGCTTGTACGAGAAAAACTACTCCAGTTTTGTTGTTGTTGTAAGCCAGTGAATGTTTATGAATGATTGCTTTCGGTGAAAGGTTATTGCTTCATTATATTAGTACTTGGAGATGGGGAGGAGGTAAAAGGAGTTGCTAAAAAGATTTGAAGAGTGTTGTTTCCCTAAGACTTGCATATTTTTGTGTGACAAAACCAACTCTCTTGTATTATCAAGCAGGTTCTACATCTCTAATTGACAGTAATGAGTGACATTAGTCATACTGTGTTGCTGTTATGAATTTATACATAGACACATAGGAATAAATTTCTGTCCACCACTTAGAAATTTAGGCCATTTTGTGTTAATGTAACATCCATGCAGACCTGTCAGCCTTGGATACTTATACATTTTTTTTGTTGAAACAGTAGTGTAACTGTCAATTTTCAAAATAACATGAGAAGGTAATTTCAAACCAGATTCTTCTTTTCCATTACCAAAAACTAAATCTCAGAAATTCATATCAAAGTATCAATTTTGACATTCCTTTGAACAAGGAAAAACATTTCTTAGTTCTTATTATCAAACCCTGTAGCTTTAGCTCATTTTGAGATAACAATGTAAGTAGCAGAGAAGGGCAAAACAGTTAATTCTGGCCTGGTATAAATACATGATCTTGCATGAAGGTTTGACGATACCAAGTTTTCAGCTTGAGTGATTCTCAGAGATGAACTGTAAGCCACCGCAACTGGGAACTTTGCTGTAGGAGCACCAGCAGACACTTGGCTGTGGCAATACAAATGGTGCTTCTGTAATAGCCAATTAAAGGTATGCACAGCAGGGAAGAAGAGGTAATGTTTGAGTTCCACTGTCCAAATGATCATAAATTCCAAGCTCTTTGCACTCTAGGACAGTAATTGGTAATATTAAAGTAAGGTAACTATTAATACCTGCCAGATCACTTAATTTGCGTACCTGTGTAATCTTAATTACAATCTTAGCAAGAATGTCACCTTTTGAACAAGCAGATGAATAAAGAATAAAAAATCAGGTCTATAGGAACTATCTCTTGGTGTCATCTAGTGGTTACATTCCCATACTGCAAACAGGAAATTGTGTGTAGTTTTATTTTTATATATACACTCACGCGAACACACACGTGTATAAAATATGTTAGTTTCTGACTGAGTGGAGTAAAGGAAGCTGCCATTTTTAGCAGACAAGCCAAGGTTAGCCTTTCTCTGCTCTTCACCCTGGCCTTTTTGCTGTGTCTTCTTATGAGGTCAAGACACATCGACAGAGAGCTCACTTAGCATACCCTGGTGTGAAGGTGCTGTCTGCTGCCCCATTTAGGCTGCTTGACTGAGCGACTGGATGTTGTTAAAGGACATCCTCTGCCAACACACAAGGTATTTCCTTACGGCTGACTGAGTATCACACAGGGGATGCTGACAGATTGAAACAACATGCCACCAATGTGATTACACATGGCACTGGAGGAAGACTTAGAGCAAAAAAGAAGCATCTCCTGACCCTCCTGCCAGCTCTGTCTGCCTCTCCCTGTCCTGAGAAGGGAATGATATGGCTGACACTGGGACAGGCAGCACTGCAAGAAACACTTTGTCATCAAGGTGCTGAAGGGCCATTGGAAAAAAAAAAAAGTTTTTAATATAGCTCTTCATTTTTTAATATATCTCTCTTGGGAATGGGAAAGGCAATAAACCCCTGTTTAGTGTGAGAATGGATTAAAACCCACAAATTTTGCCAGAGATACTATGCAGTAATATACATGATATCCAGATTTGGAAGTCTTTTCTTAGAAAGAATAGCCATTAATGCCAGTGAATTGTCTATAACCTTTCCGGAAGGACTGTMACGTTTTGTTGCAACAGGGAAGGGACATTTATAGCTCAGAGAAGTTTTTATTCTAAAAAGAAAAGACTGGAGCAGTCTTCGTCTCTGAGTCAGTTTGTATTTCCTGCATTCTAAGCCAAGACTTCCAAAACATACACTGATCTTTCTAAAAAGTGACTTGATATTCAGTAAAGTTTTGACTGCAGTGCTAGCCACTAGTTTTTTGGTGGGGTTTACTGAGTGTTCAACCCTTCAGAAAATACTTTCAGTAGTGATAACATCTACCTTTTATTGATGCCTAGCAACTTTGCCAGTGCTTTGCTCAGGTATTTATGAATCTATATACTGGTCCTGTCACCCATACTTCAAAAAATTGGTCAAACTTGGTCCAGGCTGAGTTCAATACTCAAAAACCGCAAGTGTCTAAATGTATTCCAAAAACCATTTTCACTTTCCATGTAGTTTTCAAGAAGTATTCTGATGATGGAAAATGGGAATATGAAAATAAAAGATATTGTTTGAAAATTTGTAAAAATGTCTTTCTCATTTCAACTGAATCCATTGTTTGAGAAGATACACACAAAACCATGTTCCTTGGCTCTGCCTCTTAGCAGGGCAAAAGGAACAAATACCAAGGAATTTTATCTATTAGAGATTTTCATGGTGAGGGACGAGAGGGATTCAGCACCAAGGAGGACTGCTACTCTGGCTACCTCCAAAAGAGTCCTGGAGCCAAGACTAGGAATAAACGAAAAAAGAGGGAAATAGCCAGCCACATTATACTCCAGCAGACAAATAGACTCTAGGGCACCACTACCAACTAGCATAAACCAGAGCAGCATAGAAAAGCATCCAAGTGCTCCACTTAGTCTCCTCCAAGATAGCTCACACAGCCACCTGCTAGCTACTGTCACAGACACCAGGTCTGCCCATCCAGTTTTGGAGAGTACTGGACTACCTGAACCTATGGTCTGAATCAGTATAGCCATATTTGTGTTTTTGTCTTTAATATTAGGATTTCACAGGCTCATAAGAAGCCCTACTCCAGGCTGGAGTTCAGTTGCATTACGCATGGCACATACATCTCGCATCTAGAGACTTTTAAAAAATTCAGCCCCAAATGCTTTTACATTTTAAACCTGATTAGAAATAACTCATTCAGATGGATGTTATGCAAGGGCACTAAAATATTTACTGCTCTGTATAAAAATAACTGCTCCAAATACTGAATTTTAGCTGTAGGTGGAGAGGGAATCTATGCAACTAAACCAGTACAGAAATTATTGAAAGAATAAGATAAATTATACAATGACTTATGCTCTATCAGGCTGATTGAGATTCACTGGTAAGAGTATTTTTAATCTTGTTAAGGTTACCTTATAAATTGTCACTAACATCTTGACTACAGCAAAATATTTAAGTAAGGGTTTGTCTTTTCTCTTGAGTAAACCATGGGAGACAATGAGGTTTTATATGTGCTTAAAGAGAAGCACACCCTTACTGCTTTCATTTTTTTTTTTTTTTTTTTGAATTGGGGATTATAACACCAATACTTAAAATCTCTTCTTAAACAATATGAAAGAATAACCCTACATTATTATCAGAATGGGCTCAGTTATGAGGCTTATTTCTTTCCTTATTTCATTGGCATATGTTCATGATATCACTGAAGTGATATTTGCTATGTATATCAAAACAAAATGGTTAAAGCATTTTCCTGTGTGCCATAATGTGGCATAGGCCTGCCCCTTGTGCATGCTTCAACTAGCCCTGGGCTCCTCAGAGGGAAGCAAAACRTGTGCTCTGTCACTGAACATGTGGCTAGGCTAGGACCAGCATGCCAGGAGAACCTGACCCACCATGGGCACACAGATGTAGTCTTTCATTGTGGTTTTTATATGACACCACAGCTGTATTTTAACTTCTATCTAGTACTATTAATCTCACTTTAGATTTAAAAATATTTCATGAAACATTTSCAATGAATAGGTTTGGTAAACACATATACCTGTCCCTACTGCTTTAAGTTGGACAGGAGGTCCATGGCTATTGCTATATTTATTAATAATTTTAGTAATTTCTTTCCTGTGTGTCACTATTGCATCCTGGCATCTTACAACTGTTAATGGAATTTGACTAAGAAAACAATCCTAAAGCTGTGACTTAGAAATCTGATCTGCAAAGTCAAAATTATAGATGTCCAGAGACATGACAAGAATAGCAGGATTAAGATCTTGATTTAGCTTTCCTTTCTGAGTACACTTCCACCCCTCACAGCACAGTCACTGATATAACAGTTTCATTTAGTTTAAGTGCAGTAAGAATTGTTTATTCTGAATGGACAACTGAAACTAGGTGGAACATACAGTTTTCATGTGTCTAAACCTGAGTCTGAACATGAGACCAACACTCAGGAAAGTCTGAATTAACGGGAATTTAGAAAAGAAGGCAGGATGTGAGAAAGGGAAAAGATGAAAATAAGGAAGTCACTTCTTCAAAAAATATCTCTGAATCTTCTTCATGAAAGAGTGAAGAAAAATTCTTTTACACTGAAGGTTTCTATTTTTTATCAAAAAATGACAGTCGAAGAAGTCACATTAAATAAACACATACATAAATAGTTCATTACTATTCATCGCTAGCCATACTATTTTAGTCAGAAAAAAAACCACTTATACATGAGCAGAATGCTTACAATCTGCTATGATTGTTTTATCTTTCTTTAATTCAAGCATGCTTTTACAACTTAATTGTACAAAGCTTAAAACCAATGATTTTTTTGTTGCTACTTGTGGGAGGTTTGCAGAACTAATTAAACTATATATAAACAGATTTTTTTTTTTTTTCTGTGTGCATGTAAACTAATTTTATGTCCTAGATCTCTGTCAGGAGACATAATTTCGTCACTAACTGCTATTCATATGATGCAACATGCTATGTTTTACATTGACAAGTTAAAGCCTTAACCAAATTTCTGTAGAAAAATGTTACACAGAAAAATATGAGAATAAGACTTTGGATTTGTTTTAGGAAAACAGAACACATTTCTGATAGGTAGACGTTGGAACTTTCTAATCTTAGTACTTATTTAGAAAATGTGACAAAAGTGCTTTGTTTCTATTAATATCAAGACTTATGTAGTGCCTAAAATACAAGAACAACTAATTTGGTGATTATTTTTATTTAAAAATGCTGAATTCCTCCTAATATGAGACCCATCAATGCCAGCACCAAATACAGTAAAATTTCCCATGCTGTCGGAATGGAAGAATTCTATTTTTTACTCTCTTTCATTTCTGCTCTGCTATTTTCTTCCACTTTTTAATGCACCAGTTCCAGCAGGGCTGTTTTACTGCACTTCCCAAATAGAAAATTAGGTTAAAGGAACTCCACTTCTTTCCAAAGGTAAATTACATTAAGTGCTGACCTAGAGACAATTTGATATAATAAGAATACTTTTGTAACTTTTTCCCCATGTAGCCATAACCTGATTTTTCKCTAAACACAGAGAAACCAAGGTTATAAGTTAGGAACTGAAGTACTAACCCTTTTAACAGACTTTTTTTCAAATTTAATGTTACTGTGTAGGGCTAGCAAAAAGCTATATATTGCCCACTTTTTTCTCTTCATGATTGGCACCTTCCTATGTGAATAATCCCATTGGAAAAAAAGGAGGAATATTCCTATTTCCTACTTTAGAAATAAAACTGAAGTGTATAGATCATCTCATCATAAATACTGTGGAGAGAATATAAGACACCTTTAAAGTTTCATTCAGAGCAATGAAGACAGGTGCTGGGTTAGGTGCTTTACATGATGCTTTGAAGAGATTAACTTCTGTGTCGTGATATCAGAAACAGAGCCAAACAGTAGTTGGCTGAAAGTTTGACAATATTGAATATGCTCAAAAAAGTCTTCTTTATTAAATAAGCAGTGCATAATTATGAATGGCAAAATTCAAGACACAGATAATTTATTTGTGGTTCTGGTCATACAAGGGATTCTTCAGAAATGGTATTGCATGTTCACCCTTATGATTTCTTATGATATATTGTATAAAGTGAGTAACATTAGCCACTCCAATAGGGCTATTGCAGTTACAAAGACTTTTCAAATTGAATTTTTTAATCCAAGTTTTCTAATTCTTAAGTAATGCAGGAAGAAATTTTAGATTAAAGACCAAATGATTAATCCATTTGGTACCTGCTCACTGACTAACAATATTTGCTGTATTATGATTATTATCTGATCATTTGTTATGTGTCTGTGAAAAAAATGATATCAAAATTTTCCCTTTATAAAAGATTTAGTAAGGCTCTTGTTTTTCCATGCTGAAGCCAATCTTCTGGTCTATGAGCACGGTTTTCAAGTGGTTTTTTGTTGATGTTTCTTTAAAATCTTTTTCCCAGGAATATTGTTCCTAAGTGAACTTGTCTCAGAATGTGTAAAAATTTTCTCTTGTTCCTTCTATCTCTGTTTTTGTAATTCTTGCATGTGGCCTGCTCCCCTGTGTGTATCTACTTGAAGAAATAGATACACACATTTTATTTTGGCATGAAGGACTTTTCACCAAATCAGTTCGTTCCATTTAGTCTGCAGTTGATCTGCAACTGCCTCTCCAACCAGTATCTTCAGACTTGACTGTCTCTGCCTGTTTTGCAGGTCCTTATTTTCTCACATTATTATTTCTCACATTTGAAAAAACCTTGCTGGAAAAGGCATTAAAACCATTAATTGAAAACAAATATTTTCCTTAGGTTTTGCAGTAAATAAGAAAAGGCCAGGTGTTAATAGACTAATTCTTCTGGCACCTTTAGATTTCCAGAGAAGTTGATTATAATTGGTACCACAATGGTCACTACTAGTGTCCAAATGCAATCTACACCTTTCCACTTAACAGATCTTTTTTTCTTTTCAACCTTTTTTTCTTCTGCTACCTTGTTTTATACATTTCTGGAGGTATGTAGAAAGTAAAACTGCGGATATGATTTAATATTCAATTTGAAAGAAAGAAATTGAGTGGCTCTTTGTTAGCATCTCCACTTGCTTTGTCCTCAGCTCTTGTTGGTTTTAGTAATGTCTGCCTGTATCAGTCACGGAGAAAAAGGCTTGCTATACGAAAGAAAAAAAAATCAATCAACCCTCAAAATGCAGGTGCCTCCTTGGCTGTACACACAATGAAACAATCTCTGCAGGTGAGCATCATATTCTTCCTTAATTAACTTAATCTTATGACATTTTTTTCTCTGCGGAGAATTATCTGAAAATCTCTGGGACAATTTTCTCAATTTTAATGGTGTCAGACTGCACCAGATTCAACTCACTGTTTCATTGCCTACACTACATTTATATCCAGGAAAATTAGTCAGCACAGTATTATGTTAGTTTCCAAGCAATAGAATATAGTTTCATGCCTTGTCATTTACCAAATCCACACACTTAAAAGCAATGAAATCCGTATTTAAGTGCATCATAAATTTGATTTTTTCTGACAATAAACATACTCATTTACTGTCCCAATCATAATCTTTCCCTCATTCTCTAGATCAGCAGAATATACAAAGAAAATGTTCTACAGTTATATGTAGGACATATAAAAGCCAAAGGTCTTCCAGTTCACGACAAATTCCAGCATGTGAAGGCCACAAAACTGAATTACACTATTCTCTTCTTGTACTAAGGATAAATTTGATGAAGTAAAAGATCCGGCCCATGAAGCTGATAAACTAAGATAAATGTATATCACATCAGAGTATAATCCTGACCTTTCACTAAATAGTGTTAGTGCTCATTTATCTTGAAATATAAATAGATAAAGTCTTCTGAAAAAGAAGCATATATATATATATATGCACATGTCCCATACCATACTCAGAGAATGAGAGACATAGATGTAGAAGTATATATGAATAATATGATATTATTTAAAAACTGTGAAAATATGGGAGAGAAGAACATACGGTCCAATCTTTGCAATAACTAGAAGAAGGAAATCCAAGAAGATATTTTAGAGTTCTTTCCTCCTTACACAATATAGGGCTCATTCCTCCCCTAACTAATGCTGTTTTTTTAACCAACAAAACATAAGGGAATTACTAGAATTACTCTTAATCTGCACTTACAAAATCAGAAAGCATCAAACATACAAGATCAAGACAATAATAAAGTGAATATAAAAACTCCCAAAGCAAAGAGCTTTAAAATTSTGCCACAGACACTATACTCACTGAAACTTTTTTAGGCCATTTTGCATTGAATTTCTTAACATTTCTAAAAGGAAATTTTTGTGATCCACATTGATATATTCATGCAAGTTATGACGGCACATTGTCTTGAGCCTAGAGTCATACACTTGATCTTGGAGCTACATTACCTGATGAAAATCAGAATGTTATTTACCACATACACCTACAGCTTATATAATAATGTAGACAAACAATTATTTTTTATAGCAAATGCTTGAGCAGAGAACTTGAACAGAAATCCTTGGCTAAAGAACTCCAGCATGTCCTTTCCCTGACAAATATTATTAGTGGTAAGTTAAAAGTTTGCCTGCTGTCACTGTGACCCCAGCTGACCTCTTAATTTCTTGAGTTCAAGTCCAATTAACCTTTGGGAAGAAGCTCTAACCAGACAAGTCAATAGAATCCAATAGTAATCATTTCATTTTCTGGTTTGTCAAAGGGCAGTGGTCCCACCTCAACCATTTCACACAAAGGTGGTAATTTATCAATGTTTAGAATGATCTGTACTGGACCATACCCAGCCCTCTCTCAAGTGCACTAATCAATTAAACAGGCCATATCTCAGTCATGCCACCCTGTGTGCTGCCACAGAAGAAGGCGCCAGTTGAAAAATTACTCTCCTCTTGTGATATTTGCTGGTTTAGTTTCAGGAGTGAAAATATTGATATACACTTCAAGCTCTTGTTGCCACAAGAGGCTTGAATTAGATCTATGAGAGTATGGTGGGAAAACCTGTCTGGTGTGAAAATACTTCTCAGCATTGTCTGTCTTCCACCACCCCTTTGYACATGTGCGGCTGCTGTTGAGTTTATTGAGAGTTAGCCATAGCATAATGAAGGGGCAGAAAAGCGTCCCAGGAGAGTAGGAGGAAAGCAGAATTAATTAAAGTTGGCTCCAAGATTAAAAATAAGAAAGGAGGGAGAAAGACGTGACAAAGTCCTACTACTTTCTGTCTTTTGACTCTGATACAGTTGGGAGAGCACCCCTGGCTCACGCACAAAAACACCGTCACCCATAAACGGCTCAGTGTGCAGTGGAGAGAGAGGCAGCGACACTCACACTGGTGGCAAAGTTGGGCTGATATTTCACCAGCTATTTAAGCATGACTTCCTGAGTATTTTATGCAAGTGTGTGAAGACAGGCTGGCTTGTATGGCAGGGGTTCGTCAATAACGGGAAAGAGCAGAGGGAAACTGCTAATAGGGTCAGGTCTAAAGGTTCAGTCCTTAGCCAAACTTCCTGGTACTTCTCTAAGGTGACGATCAGGTTTTGCTGCTGTCTTGCAAAATAAAAAAGTAATATGGGTTGTCCTAAGATTTAAGAGGGCTGAAATTAGATTCTTCTTTCCAGAGCAAGCAAAGATGAGAAGAATTTTGAACGAAGATATGCAGCAACAAGCTAGATGCTGAAATATGGGGCCCCAGGCTTAATGTCACAGTTAAGACAGAAGTCCCACAGCCTCATCATTGGCCAACAAGACTAAAACCTAGTTCTGGGAACATATCTTTGTCGAAGCGGCACCCAAGTGATGGGTATGAGGAATGTGCTGTGTTTTTCATCTGCTTTTCCCAAGTTCCTTGTAGTAGTAGCACAYGTCAATCCACCTAGACCAGAGCTGAGCAAAGAAAGGGCAATTCTGGACCTTATAGGGATGGATTTTTTACAGTAAGTGAACTACAAATGAGCTTCCTAACCAGGTGTTTGATTTAATAAGAAACTTTATTTCTAATTAATTACTTTCTGCTTGTCTCATTTAAATAGGGTGTTTTTAATATTTCACATATCTAAGTAATTTTTCATTGACTTATGAATACAGGAATATATAGCAGTATTTGACAGTCATAAGACAGAGACTCTAAATTCATCATTTGCTAAGAGCAACAGCAACATTTTTATTACCAAACCTAAGTTTGAAATCATAAGAAATCTTTAAAATACAACTGAAGTTATTTTTAAATTAGTTCTTTCTTGATTATTCTCATACAGAATATACAAAGATAGTAAAAAAAACCCAAACCTTTAAATTAGTTTTGCGGTTTCCTACTGTCCTATATTAAAGGCAACCTAATAGAATTTATAGGAGTAGAACCTTTTAGGCAGCACTCTTTGTATTTTTTATTAAGTCCATACTTGCAGAATCTACTTAATGTCAATTTTGTACAATGGTTACACTGCACAGAGTATTTTATTTTAAACCTGCAGGACACAATGATAAATTGATAATTGACCCCAAGGCCATAGCAAATAAAGAAGCCCTGTTTTTCATTAGTACAGTATTACATCGTTGTTAGGGGAAAGGAGAGCGATGCTAATTGAGTACTGAGGAGTTGCACAATTAAGAAATCATCCATGGTTTTAATTTCACATGTTTAAGGCTGCAAAATTCCTAACCGTGAACAGTAAAATAAAATAAGATTAATGTGAGATACAATTATATAAAGCTTCACCATCCAGAAGCAATTTCCAGCCCTCTATATTTGACTACATGTTCACTAGTGGTATAGTTGACGAATACTCTACTTCTCCTTTTGTCTCTCTGCTCCTCTAAATCTACAGTATTTCCCAAGGCTTCAATTATCATAGGATCCAGAGGACAAATACTGTGTTGGTTGTTAAAATGAGGATGCTTATTTTGAAAAGAAACTCTAGAGCCTCCCATTGTAAATGAGTTTATTTTGTATCAGGCTTTCTTATGTTAAGACCAGGGCTCATTCATATTCCAATCAGAACCAGGCTAATTCTGTGATGGAACAACATGGAATCATTCACAATGTATCAYGACCTGTTTTTTGGTTAGTGTAATTAATTGACTGTGATGTTTGTACAGTTTCCCAAGTATTCAAAGTTTTAGCACCTTCTCACATACAAAATTAGCTGTGACTGAGACTGCTCCATTAAGGACCCTATAATTCAGCTCCTGGTTATTTCTTCCCCTCTCCAGCACTTTTGGATTCCTTTAGCTCATGCTCACACAGTTGCCTCAGTGCAGTTTATATGATCTCCAAGCTCAGAGCTAGGCTGTGTTCATTCCTGAATTACACTTTTCTTCCACAAAGGCAGCATGACAGTGATTGCAGCAGCACAAGGTTCCTGCTACCTATGTTGTATCAGGTTTAGTGAAGTCCCAGACCAGTTACAATGGGAAGAAAGGGACATGTCCTGACTGCTTGGGAGAGCCACTGCTTTAGACTGAAATGTTTAATAATATAAAAAGTAAGCCATTTATAAATATAGTCTAAAATTTAAGAGTCAGGCAGTAATACGTTCAGGTCACTCAGGCATTGATAACACCATCTCAAAGGAATAAAAAGCTCAAATGACATTAAATGTCTATGTTCTGGGAAGCCAGTTAGTGTAACCTGTTTTGTCACACGTGGCTAAAGCAGAAAATCAGGATGTATACAAAGTACCATAAGAGTTTACCCATGTGACCTATCCCAATCAACTGGTATTAAGCGCAAAATGCACTAGAGGAGGAGGTGTAGTAGCTGAAATATGTAAAAAAAATAAAAGGGAAAATTGTTTAGAGAGTTTATTTAGATGGTCCAGTCAAAAAAAAAAGTGATTAAAAAATACACTTCAATCATAAAGCACGAGTGATTTTGTTCAAGTTGGACAATTCACACAAGGTTATAAATCAGATTTGTTCTGAGTGAAATACAGCTTTACAAGTTGTTAATCTAGAGCAACCCCTATTTGGAAGATAATAACATTTTATAGTTTAGTAAAGGTTCCTGCTTTGTTTAGTGGTACTATCACACAATCCAGTATTCTTGCTATTTACTTCTCTAAGATGTCCATGGTTTATGAGTCTTTGCCATCTCTTTTGCTTCTGAACATAGTTTCCAGGTCTAATCTATGACACATTTGACTATGAGTGTCTTTTCTTTCAGTACTTTAGTAAAATTACCTCCTTTGGAATGATAAAGAACAGTACTACAATTGTGAGATAAGCAATATTTCCATTGTGTGGAAAAATTCTCCTTTAAAAGAAGAAATTACAAAGTGGGATAAAAAGCTATGTTACGGTGCTTTAGAAATGGTGCATAAACCCCCTGGCTAGTTCCAAAGGTGCTCAGCGGATTCGCCAGCTGTCTGTTACAGAGCTTAGGAGATTGGGAACAAGAGTGTGGCCACCTGAGGAAGGCCACAATGAGCCCTGAGAGCCAGGGCAAGAAAAGAGTCATAATCCAAGCACCAGCCAGGACCCTTTCCCTGCTGTCTACCCAGAAAATACTTGGCATAGGGGTTGGGCAAGCTAGAGAAGGATGAGCAAGCTGGCAGGAAGCAAGGAGCTGAGAAGTCCATGGCTGTCAGGAAAGCAGAAACCTTCTGAGGTTAACAGATAAAATGGCAGGAGTCAGATGGCCTATCCACCTGGCTTGCACTAAACCCACAAAACTGATATTTCCATCTAGCTGTTATCTTCTGAAAATTGTTCCTTCAAAAAAACCACATTTGCTAGCCTTATTCAAAGTGACAGATGCTCAACAGCCAGTGACTTAGGTTGGCACTGTCATCTTTTGCCCTCCTTCTAGTGAGATGCTTTAATAGAATTTCCTGAGCAAGACTTTGGGCTTATGAAGACAGAACTATGGAGCTAGGAGGCAACAAAAAGACCATGAGGGAGAGTATTTCTTACGTGCATTTCAGAAGGAAATGAACACTTACAGGAAGAAGGTCCACAGTAATAAATGAGTAAAGGGAAAAGAAAAACATAGGCCCAGCAAGACTGTTATAATCAGTATTTCTTTAAACTCACTTTCTCACATAATATGAGAAAGCAGCTCTTTCTATGAGACTTAGCTGTTCATAAATTATAGGGTAAGCATACAGTCACGTATTTGGAACAAGCATATGCTAAGGGAAGAGGAGCACTACTTTTCTACTTCCTACAGGACACTTTCTCTGATAAACAGGCAGAAAATTTTGATTGGAGGAAGCACTTCACAAAATTCTGAACTGTAACACCAAGAATGGTGTATACCAGGAGCAGAGTTTAAAACATMTAGAATTCTTTTTTTTTAATCACTGAAAATGAGATAAAAGTGACTATTAGCTCCTTCTTTAAAAACCCAATGAATATTTAATTCCATAAAACAGTGGCATAAACTAATCACATGTTTTCCTAAACGATGTAGAGTCCTGGTGAAAATGTGAACCTCATTTCAAGAGAGCTCTGTGACTTTAGGGTCAGTAAGGAAGAATACAGAATAAGTAATTTAAAGGTTGGATTTTTGAAGAGTGAATAAATCTTGCTGTATTTTCTTTCTATTTTCACTATGATGTCATTAACAACAAGAAAGTCATGTAAAAACACTGTAGGAACAGCCCYTAGTAACGATTAAATTCTGTGTGAATCAAATGTCTTCTGCTTCTAACCTGCAGCGTCCTTTTAACTCCTCCCTTTTTTGGGATTTTGCAAACTGTCACCTCTAAAGTAATGCAGCAATCCAGGTGGGTCACAGATGCAGACTTGGTAACCTATGGAAGTGGAATCTGCTCCACTGACAATCTGAAAAGTTGTCTCACACCAACAGTAGGAACATTGGCTGAATGTTGCGGACCCCGACTTTAGGCACCTCCATCTCTAGGGGACAATATTCTAGATTTAGGCATCAATTCTCTTATTGGAGCAGAATAATACATAAGAATAAGAGAAATGGTAAAGGAAGACCCAACCCTTCCCTTCTGACCAGCATTACTTCAGTTTTACACAGTTTAATTCTGAGCTAATCAGAAACAAGGTGATGGATGTCATACCAGYTGTTGTTGTCTGGACACTGAAATCCCTGTAGAAGAGTTAGTCACACCTGTGAAAAACAACATACAGATGAATGTCATCAGTACATCCACATCACGATGGCTAGTCTCGTCTCATCACCTCTCCACATCTAGATCATGAAGTGAAAGGAAAACAGGATGAATCCATTTGAGATGCTCTAAGAGTTGACTCATAAGGATGATGGGCATCTATACACTACTATTCTTGAATTCCTCTTTTAAATGTATTATTAATACTGGAAAGATCTGGCACTTTTTCTATAGTCTCAACTTTAAAAACAAAGTCAGTTGTAGATGCATAAGGAAGAGAAAATATGCTCATATATAGCAGGTGCTAACTCACAGTACATTGAGAAGTAGCAATTACTTTTTTTTGTCTTAACCTACATTTTCACGTGAATAGAACATGTATTCTAGGTAAATAACTAACAAGTACAGAAACCCTATTAGGTTCAATGGGAATGCCAGTAGCATATATTTCCTTGGATACAGTATATTTTCTGTCTTGCAATATTATTTTGCATTTAATACACTTTGTGCTGTCTGTCCATAAGGCAATATGATACCACACATAATGAAGATTTTCCTCCAAAAAAATTTCAATACTTTGCTAGCAAACTCTCAAAATGCTTTAAGGGTACTAATGGAAATAGTAGAAAATGCAGGTAAATATGTATTAAGAGAATAACTATAAGTGACTAATGAAATGTTCTTTGGAGTCATTGTCTTTGTATAGTGATTGAAACAGACTGACAAATATTGCAAAATATAAGTGACACAAATATTGGAAACCTTTATTTTATTATAAGGGTTTCCAATTTATAAGGTTTTCCAATTTATTTTCCACCTTATTTTATTAGCAGTCTGTTCAAAAAGAAGAGTTCGTGTATGGTGCATTGTCTTCCAGGATCAAAGTGCACACTATTTGATATATGAAGAGCATGATAGCCAAGAACAATTCAGTTACACTTGCAGATTTTATCAAACAGCTCTCTTTAGTAGACCTACACCTATGCTAAGCAGAAAAAAACCAAAAGCGTTCCGTCCTTGTCTTTGACTAATCTGTTTTCTCCATAATAAGTGTGAAATCTCTAACTATACGTACATTTGCTACAAGCAAACAAGCTGTCCAGAATCTAATTAGACAAAAATTTGCCCATCTGTTCTGCATTATCATGGGGCTTGCTCACATGCATGTTGTCTCATTACTAAAAGGCGGAGAGGCGAATTGAATTGAGCTGGACTTCCTCTTAAAGTGGGATCAGGACATGAAGTCAGACCCTTGCTGTGAACCAACAAAGCACCACGGGGAGAAAGTGGGATGAGAGAAGTTTCTTTTTTCTAAAGTCACATGTCCAGTGCTTACCATGAGGACTAAGGGGGTGCTAATACCATTGTTTGGCACAATACAGCACACACTACAACCATATAAACCTTGTTTTCAATGAAAATTGTTTGCTTTTTTTCTTAGTTCCCTGTGTCCCATGTCTTTTTATTAGTATCTGCCTGCCATGGTATGCTGCATTTCAAGCATAAAGCTTGTTTAATGGAAGGCAGGAAAGTTTCATTGAAGCAAACTTTTCTTATAAAAATAAAGAGAAAAATGTCTAATTTTTAAATATTTTTTTAGTTACATATTAATACCTTAGTCAGGCTTTTGAAAGTGCTACTCAAGGCCACATGCTCCTGAGAGTAATTTTATAAGGAAATAGGAAATTTTATATGAATATGCTTACTTGCATATTTTCTACTCACTTATATTATTAATACCTAGGACTTACAAGCATTTATGTATTTCTCCCATATGAGCACTTTGTGTCAGCAGTAAAAAACTCTCCACTGTTTCTGAGAATATTTCTAGTGGACTGTTACTACATTTCTTTAGCAGAAACAGAGATGATTTATTTATAGTTGTGAATGCTATAAATGAACAAATACTGTGAAAATTAGTAGTTTTTGAAGATTAGGCAGAATAAATACAGGATCAGTGCAGAGATGCATTCAAAAGTTGGAGTAAGTAAGGAAAAACTGGAATATATTTCTACCTTTTGCACAGTTGTCATTACTAGAGCATTTGAACACATCATGAACTTTTAACTTGCTAGTCCTGCTTAGTGACAGCTCCCTGAAAAGTGTAGGACTTGTGTGCCAGATCCGCCGCAGAAGCAGGATGAGCCCCCTTTTCCTCCTCTTGGCAGGGACTGGTTGCTTCACTCCCTGGAGTCTGTCTCCTCTGTTTTCCTCTGGCTCTATGACTTCTTACAAATCACATTAGTAGATCAAAAGAAATGAAGAGCAGATCTGCTTGGGATACTACAGAGACTATTTATATAATTTTTATGGTAATGATAGGCAGATAAAACTGGGTACAAGGAAAGGTATACAACCTTTTCTCCTGGTTCTCTGCACCCTGAGCAGAAGGGACTATGTATAACTGAAACAGACTGGATACTCTTGTGCAGCCCTCTGCTTTCCCAGTATACCTAGTAATATCCCCTGCTCCACTCTGATAGCATACCAGCCAAGGTAGGACATTTTTCATCCAATGTTTAGTGTAAAATGGAGAAAGTGGCCTGAGAAATAGGACAAGAAACAAAGCTTATTTAGGACAGCAGGAAGTTATGTGTTTCCACATAAGCTCAGAAGAGTTGGTGTCCCTTACAGGAGTGAATAAATAAACAGATTTGAATAGAAAATTAAAACTATTTTACAGAACAAATAATAGGAATGTTGTCACATTTAATTTCTGATATTTCTGATAACATTTTTGTTTAAAAAAATTTAGAACCCATAAAACTTCAGAAAATATCACAAAATTATATCTCCATAGAAAGCGGAGTCTCTTTTAAAGCATAGAAAAGAAAAGGCTAGATAGTACTTATAAATTCCCATGACAGGATTCAGTTCAGGCTTGCAACTGCATCTCCTCCTTTACTGTGAAAAATTTTACTGATGCTGCGTATAATGTACAATCTCACACAAAGATTTCAWAGGCAGTGTTGGGCTCTGTCAGCCAAAGCAGCTCAGTGATAACTGTATTAATCCTGCACACATCGGAATAAGAGTGTGGGGAAAAAAGGAGAGTCACAGTCAGAAACTAGGAACAAGTTAAGGGTCATAACACAGAACAAAGTGGAGGGGATGTGTCATGGAAAGGAAGAGCGAGAAGAGTTAAGAAGCAGAGAGAATTGAGATGTACAGGTGAGGAACTGGACACATTAAAGAAAAAAGTAATTCAGAGAGAGATCAAACTTTTCTTCTAGGGAAAATCCAGTTTTAAAATTGCCTTCATGATGCATTTAACCACATATGTTATGGGAAAATCTACTAACAATTTGGAAGATTCTCCCGTGGATTTATTTGTGCATACCCACACTTGTCCTGTACTGAGAGTGCTGTAATAGTAGCTACCATGGAACAGAAACTTCAGTACCATGAAATGATCAGCAAAAATAAGTGCTTTTGTAGCTTCCTCTTTAAATTTTATTGTTTACCTTTAGACATTTTCTGTTTTCTTCTCTTTCTAACAAACATATTTAATACAATTTGGCTGCTCTGGTCTGTATATTGGATTAAAATATACTGTGCAATACTGGTATTCATCTCATATGCATACTCTAAGGCCATTATTTATCCATAAGTAATTTGAGAAATACTTGCTTTTTACAATTTTAATACTATCCCCTTTTGATTCTTGCAGCTATCCAGAGTCCAGCCATGACAAAGGTGGCATAAAACCCTGAACTATGTATTCAGTGTTTCTCAGTTGACATAATACTGAACCTAACTTCATAACTTTCTGTCATCTTTGTACAATACATTTCTTACACATGTGCTGTGCAAATCTTTAACGAAAAAATAAATAATTATTTCCTTTTTTAGCATCTTATTATTTTCTCTTTATTCACAGAGGTGGAACATGAGACAAGTATACACCTTCCCTGTAAATACTCATTTGCCAAAAGAAAACAAAATATATTTTGCTTTTAGACAATCTGCATTGATATATTGAAATAGCAGGGAAGGGGAAAAAAAACCCATAATGCTTCATTAGTTAATTGCGCAGAGTACAGCTCTTTAGGGGTAAACAAGTGAAGGACATTTGCTGAATGGCCTATGCCCATCATGCATATTATGGTCTAATGGTGCTAGTAATGGTAGGAGGCTCCTGGAGAGTCATCTGTCAAATTAGCACACTGAATTATTTATTGCCTCAGAGTAAAATTGTGGAAGGGAGCAGCTGAGACCCATTCGTAAGAAAATACAAGATAAAGAAAAAACCCCTCCCCAAAATAGCTAGTACAACTGCTTTGCATGTTCAGTAATGTCACTGGTATTTGTAAACATCAATAATATTTAAATAGTATGTGTGTGTAAAGATATTGGGATGTGCATATAAGTTCTAATAAAGACACTAAGTTCTAATAAATATATTATCTTTATGTATCTAGTACAAAAATATGAAAATATGTATAGGTGATTAGCATAATGCTAATCATCATTATCATTTATATTAATGCATCAGTGATTGCACTAATTTATACTATATATTATATACTAGTTATGGAATGTAAAAATATATATTCTATATAATATGTAATTTACATTTTTATAAAATTTTAAATTATTAAATGAAAGTTAAACATGAAAATTTTAATATAATTGAAATAAAATTCATTAAATAGTGTGCTTCAGTTGGAATCGCTTATTCTTTCTCTGCAAATCTCAGAAAGTAGGTTCTCAACATATACAGAGTGTTAAAACTATTTCATAAAAACATGAAATAATTTTTGTAATCACTGAAGAATATGTCCCTTACTGCAACTGCATCCAGAGATTATGAAGACATGTAACATTTTTCAATTTGCATTGTGTTAAAAAGAGTTGCTGCTGGAGTTCCTCATTGATAGTAACTTGAAATTAATCTTTATTGCTCAATAACTATTTTTTGCTCCCTGCTGTCTTTATCCACTGTAAGTTATCAAAGTCACGGTAACTTTCCAACACTTCTGATGATGAATGTCTACTGTGAATAGATCTTCAGCCCCAGGTGTTTTTCATGGCACCCAAGTGTCCTGTATCTTAAGCACCAGGCTGGCTGTACCTCTGATTCCCTCAAAGTTGTTTAAGTGAGATTTTTGTGATGTCTGACACCTTAAAAATATATGTGCTATGAATTATCACTAATCTGTTGAAGGTATTTTAGACTGCATATTAGCTTAACTAACTTGTACAATACAATTCTGCAGGCACTGATCAGTCCCATGAACCATTTAATCATTAATTTCAATGGGTCTGATCACCAAGAATACAGTTAAACATGTTAACATGTGCTCCGCGTCATTTAAAAACGCAGATGCCCTAAGAGACCTTTTAGCCATCATTTACTTGCTTTTAAAAGTTGGTAGCTGCAGGTTTAGTGTTTCAGTCATGAGGTCTTTGGGAGAGGATATTCCCCTCCAAATACATAGATTTGTTCACTTAATATCACCAAGCTAACCTCCCCAACTTCAGTTAATCCAGAGAACACCAATACCTGCCTTTTTGCTGTATCAGATAGTCATTGTGCTGCTACCTAGATTTGCTTTCCCACTATGGTATAAAGCAGAAAGTGGGATTTTGGAGRTTTTCTTATGAGGGCACTTCTTATAAAATATTCTTTAATATTTTATAGAAATGATTACTGCTTCACTGGTAGCTTTGGGTTTTTCTGTAGTTTGTTGTCCAAAGACAAAAGCAGCCTCCAGGTGAAAAACAGGATCTTCCATGGAACAACACTTCATAACTTTTTAGCTATGTTATGGAGACAGGTCTTCAGGACCAAGACAACAGACAGATAATGCACATTGGCTAGTGATGACTACATGGAGAATTTACTACTTCAGACAAAGATGCTATATACTTGAATACATCTAGAAATCAATGCAACCTAACTTTCAAATGCTTATTTGTATGATTTTTTTTTTCATTTTTGTTGCAACATCAAGGTCAAGGGCTCATTATTTCTTGTTCTAAATATCATTTAGTCCCTCCAGCACTGATATGTTGAAGCTCCTACCTACACATCAGGCACTAGGAGACAAAGGACAGAAACCTGTGATGTGGAGGAAGAGCGCCTCACCTCTCTTCAGCATACCAAAAGACACATTCATAACCAGTACTAGAAATACCTCTTGGCATGATTCCTATGTGAAGAGACTTAATTAAAGGAAACATTTATGTTGGTAGACATCTGCAAGCCAAAATTGGTATTAATATTGAAGATCAAACATATTGTGGTACTTTAAAAAAAATACCTACATTCCTGAAAATATTTCTGCTTCAATTATTTTCTCAGACTTTATGTCCTTAAATGTATGACTCTTTCCTTTTATTTGCTATCTCTTTTCTTTTCCTTTCTCACAGAAACAGATTTGTGCATGCACACACACACACAAGCACACTAGGTCTTTAATGCTGCAATTTTTAAATACATATGTATGCTGGTGTAAAAGGTCAGTAAAATAGCATTTTAGAAATGACAGTGTACAGTTGCTAAAAACTTATCCCGTGAACTAATGCTTGTAAAAATCCTGCTACTTAGATGTAGGCTTGCAGATATTTTTGTTTAATTGTATATGATTTGTATAAGAAGTAAAATTAACAGCAATGACTGGACAAAGAGAAGAAAAAAGCTACTTGTCTGTGTAACACTGGATAATTGTTCCTCAACATTTCACATTTAGATGGCTTGACTGCTTGATCATTATTCATTTGAATAAACTTTTTCTAGAAATGTGGTCTTAGAAAATATCTTAATTTCTGAAGGCCGAAGATTTTTACCTGTCAATTTAACATTTCATTGTAAGTTTTCCTCTCACAGAAGGAATGAGTTTATACTTCCACTCCATGTTCACTGCCTGGCGGAGAGAAGAAAGCACAAAAGTAATAAAGAACTGAATTACCTTCAAGTCCATATGACAAGCAGACCACCATCCAAGAACCGGAGGATAGGTAATATTTAGCTGTTCAAGTCCACCTAAAGCTGAAAGAAAGGAACATATCCTCTGAAACAAGGCCAACAAGTAAGACATACTTGCCATTTATTACCCGTAAAAGAGAAAAGGAGTTTCAATGGCAAAACACCAGTGAAGCAGCTGATGCAGCAAAGGACAGTTGGTCCTACTTTGATTAGCGTCTTGTGAGCTGATCAGCCCCCCATAAAGATAAAAAGTAAATGTGCTCTGAAGAACTGTTTATATGCGTTTGCAACAAACAACCTGTGCCTTGTAAACAGCTGACATCTGCTCAGGATCATACAGGAGGAGAGCCTACTTTCTTTAGATTTAAAACTACTATTAGAGGAATAAAAAAGCCAAATGACAACTGAAGAGTGTCAATTCAGAATTATGATAAAAATCCTTTGTAAAAGAACAGCTAAGTCCCTACCTTGTGTAAAGGATTATATTTGTAACATATGCAAAGGGGAAAGCCTGTTTGTATTTTTAGTTATCAGCTGGAACTAGTTTTGAAAGCAAAAAATATTTAATAATAACCACATTTTTAAATTTTATTTTGTTGTCACAAGGATTAAGTTCTGTCAGCCTTTATCCTGTTGAATATTACTTTGCTTCCAGAAGCGTTGCTGGAATCAGTCAAACTTTGTGAAGGCAATTATTTTGCATACAAACCTGGATTAATGAGTTGCCATAGAGCAGATAAGAATCTTAGGGAAGCCATATTCTGTTGACTGATAATACAGGATCTGTGCTCTGTTGGATCATGCAGTAGCACATGTTTGATCTGCATTAAGCATGGACACATAATCAAGTCAAAGATTATACTAGTGTGAAGTTTTCATATTGGACTTGTCCAGGCTGCAGGAAGGCAGATAAACCTAAAGACAGGGCAGTATATTTGAGTATAGCAGATCGCTGCTTTACATCCTGAGGCTACAGTGTTTTGATGAAGGTGCAGCTGGCTTTACCAAGCTACAGCTGCAGTAAGTACATCTAAATGATCCAGTTTTCTTAAGAAAATATGAACGTGCACCCAAACTGCAGTTCTTAGATTGCACCCACTGTACATCTATTAGCTTATACTGTGGCTGAAGACTGGGTCAAGCCTGGGTCTAGCTCACCTAGAGAAGCATGGACATAACTGGAATAGTGGCTTAAGCTTGAGCTAATCCCCTTTGGGAATTATGGATGTAGTACTGGCTAGCTTTTTCYCAGTCCTCACTGGATGATCAAAGTTTTCTTCTCCATTGCACTGCATTATGTCACCATGTCTTTGTAGTGCCCTACAAAAATTAATGCAATCTAGGATCTATACTTCTGATTGTTAAGCCAGTTCTCCATGACTATTAGGAGGAAGGTTATATGATACAAAATACAGTCTGAAATTTGTTAATAAGGAGGTATGTTTGGATGCCCCAACAGACACCTCTCTATTGAGTCCTTGTAACTGAGGCTGGCATTTGCAGAATAGTCTGACTGTCCGATATCAGAATAAGATTTTGAAGATTGACTGCCTAAAATGAGGGACTGTATTTTTCTTCCTGTTAAAAGTCTGGCAAATTTCCATAGAGATCCTGATGGTTCATGATAAGAAAATTGAGAGGAAAAACAAAGAAGTCAAGGCATTAGGAAAATACCTTCCCCTGGCCTGATCTTCAGTCCCCTTCTGTGTTTAAATCTGGAAGGGTCCCATGGGAGTGGACCTCTGCCACAGCCCAGGAGGCAAACTCCATGAAGGTAGTTTTGTGTAACTGCTTCATGGGACAGAAGGTCACAAGAGTTACACTAAAAGACCGGGTGGAATATACTCCAGCTGTGGAATTAAGGACAAGCAACATAGCAGGTCTGAATGCTTTTAAGGACAAGGGTCGTCACTGCTCAAGAGGCACTCTCCCTGTTCACACTCTGGGGCCACATGGGGACCAAAGCAAAGGGAGAGCCCTTGTGTGCTGTGGCCATATGAGTGCAGGAGGTCTGTAGGTGATGCACAGAGAACAGAAGGACGGGATATGCACAAGGGAACAGTCATGAAACTTTACTGAAAATCAACAGAGAACCACACTGGTGAAGCCTGAGCACCTACTCCAGCACATTACTAGCTCATGTATGGTATTAAGGAAAACAGTAGTAAGGACTGTGGAAGAGGATGGACAGCTAAAGGTAGTGATAGGGACAGAGGGGAGAAGGGGTGCATGACTGAGGAGACTGTGGATGGGAATAAGGTTTGAAGATCAGGAGAAATGTTGGTGTATCTGGCTTCTTGTAATGTTCTTCCAATAATAGGGTCAGGTTTGATGACTGGCATTTCTGAGGTTGGTATAAATGAATGTCAGTGCTCTTCCCTCTTCAGCCCAGCCTTTTTTCCCTGAGCACTGTGAGGTGCTCAAAGATCTCTGCCTCGCTGTTAACAACCTCAGCACACAGTCCTTAGTAGCCTGCAAGTGGCAAGGTCCAGCTCTAGGACCTGTGATGCTTAACATTGTCCTGCAAGAGATCCAAGGCTTTGACAGAAAGAGGTATGGTAGGAAAAAGAGGCCAGCCTCTCAGACAGGAGCATCTTCTGACGCACAGAGTGGAGATTAAAATGCAAATGCCCCAGAGGAGATTTGCCAGCAGCAGAAGACACATGCACAAACAGCCAGGTCAGTTTGGATATTTTGGGACCTTGTAAGCAAATTTCTTACATACAATATGACAGAGTTATGGGATGTGCCCAGTCTGGACAAGTTGGATAAAGCATGGAGTAGAAAGACTGCAGAGGCATGAATGCAGCTCAGATGAACACAGAAGTTTACCTTGAAAGGTAGAAGTTAGCATCTGGGTCTGCAATAATGTCACTTTTCAATACAAAAGCAATCATATCCTGTGAAACACAAATTTGCAAAGCAAAATTCTTAAGCTGCTTGATCAGCCACCTATATATATTTTTATGTAGTTTCTAAAGAAATAACATCTTTATCAGAGTGTTACACTTGCAAACTTTATTTTGGGGGGAAATAATTCCCTTGAAATAGTTGCAATTTCTGATTGCAAGCTTTAGAATTGGCTTGATTTTTTATTAAAGATAGAAATTTAAACATTTGTTTTAAATTTCAAGTCCAATTACAGCTCATGTGAATGTTAAATGATGAAGATAATTTATCTGTATTTGTTAATTACAGAGGTCATAATTCCATTCTTTTTGAATATCAGCGGGAATAATATAATAAAAGATCTTGTTACAGGAGCTTTTCCTCATAAACCTATTTGTTTACTTTTCCAAAATGTTCTTGAGTAAACAGACAGCAGCACTGTATAATAAATATAATCTTGTTTCCAGCTTATTTTGTGTGACTGGTAATGATTCTGGATGRTTAATCTGGTACATTTCTTTCTACTTTAGTTTTGTTATCGAAAGATTTCAATTACATATTTCATTTCTTGAGCTGGCAAAAAGTTACCATTTAGAAATAACCTTAATTTACCAAATGCAGTGTAGTTTTAGTGAGATGTGGTTTTGTTACAAGGAAACTCATATAATTTGAAATAATTATGTTGCTGAGCACATGTACAATACGACAGATATTTAACAGGTCTATTGTAAGTACATATAAAAAATAGATTCAAACCATGTATTAGAAAATTCTTTAATGGACTGAATTCTTATGACTACAGCTACTTCAGAAAGATATTTTATACACTTACTGCTTCTATTTTAATTTTACTCATACACACAGTTTATTTATGAAACTCATAATTTACAAGCTGCATCTTAAATAACATAGTAGTTGAAATCTTCCCTTTAATTTATATGTTCATGGAAGTACACTAGCTCCGTAAGTGTTTTATAAACAAACTCATAGTGCATCATTGAAAATTTGTATTTTTGTGAAAAGAAGACATAAAGATGCCTTTGATTTTTTTTTTTTCTCCAATGAAAGGCCACCAAGATTATCTGTGTTGAGGTTTCTAGCATTTACTRCTGTCTTTGTTATGTGCCCAACTCTGTTTATATTAAGTGACCTTTAAGTCACTAGTCTAAAGCAATAAAATGAAGGCTTCCTGTCTTATTGATTTGGTGAGGCCTATTTTCACACTAATAAAATGGAACCCAGTTTACTAAAATACACTTTTAACCACTGTCTGTAAATGAACCCAAGTCTTGACAATTTTGGAAAAGGTCAGCCTAGAGTAAGCAGGTCATATCTGTGGTAAATCAACTTCCAGGAACAGATCACTGGACACTATAAAAATCAGGAGTGKTTTTTTAAGAGACCGACTTGAACCCTCCTTAACCAGAAAATAACATCTGACCTTGGCAGTGAAATTTATCACAACATTTCAATTAAAACTTGGCAGCCACATAAGCAATACATTGTGTTGTTACAACTGACCTTATTGCAGGAAGCATATATGGGAGGGGAGGCTCAGTTAGGCTACCAGCTTTCCTGTGAATATGAAGGATACACAGCACAAGTCTTTCTGGTGGTGTTTGAGATTTACTAAGAGCCTCATTATCATTCTTTCTCAATAAGGAAATTACTGGTTGCCTAATGATGTTGATAATCATTCAGTATATGTTTTTCATTTCTAAGTACATGTACATTAATATTAATGGAGCTCTGCTTACATCTTGTGCTTCATGATGAATGAAAACTGCCTTATATAATAAACAACTACTCAGTTTTCTAGAATATTAAATCTGAGAAGGAATGGAGCTAGATTATGTCCTGTTTTGTGGTGCGTCCTCAAACAACAAAGAAGGAAAAGTCCATGCGAGCCACGTGACTTGYGAGGTAAGGCTTCCGTAAATGTTATTTTCTGTTTTACTGAGCTGGTTGTCGCAGCTCTTCGTCGTGGAGCATACAGTGTGCAGGAACAACCCTGCTTCTGCCGGTCTGCAGTACCAGAGCAGGACAGCCCCTTGAAACATCTGAKCTCAACTTCACTGCACTGCTCTCCAGCCTCCGTGGCTCAGAGAGGAGTATGATTTCACATGCTTTCTGCTGGCTGAACCCAGCCRTTACAGCAGGGGCTCAGCTGCTGATAGGAGTCAGCAGGACTTGAGAAGCGGGAGAGAGAAATACCTCCATTCTCCCTCAGACACTGACAAATTATACTAGCATATCTGCTAATGAGAAACCAAAGTTCACCTTCTGTTGGGCTCTTGGAAGAAAGGACCCTCAGGAGAGCTTACAGCTGCCCTCCACCCTTCTGAGACCTGTGCCCAGCCAGGATTTTGGAACATCAGGTGACTTCTTTAGGTCCCTTGCTTAAGATGCGCATGCTTTTCTTCTGACAYACCTATCTAGCAAGCCTAGTTTTAGGTCATAAGAGTTTTAGAGTTAATTTTCTTTAGCAGTTTTTCTTCAACATTTTTTCACATTTTAAGTTTTTTTTCTTCAACCACTTTTTAAACTGGTCTTCAAAAACCTCCAACTGTTCCTTCGCTGATAAAGACACACATACACACAACTTCCAGTACTATTGAAATAAACTCACTAAGAACGATTTTCTGCAGTTTCTATTGTTATTCTAATAGCCATGTTCAAGCTGCGCAGCCCGGATCCTCCCTCCCTCCCACAGGCTGCGTTCTGCGAGGTGCTTGCAGACAGGACTGCCATGAAAGTGCATCTCACTGAAAGTTTGGCTATGCTATAAATCAAGTCTCTGAAATACATACTGTTTTTAACAGTTAAAAACGGTAGCAGCTAATATGCCGCAGGTGTGCACCGAGTAGTATTAGGGAAGCCATAGGCAAAAGGAATGATCTCAGTTTTAGGTCAGTGAAAGAAATTTGCTTTTAATGAACTGAATTTGCTTTATAGATTTATTCTTGTTACAACTAGTTGTAAAGAGACCATAGAAAAGCCTAATACTAAAATCTCATGACTTGTATTTCACCAATCTGACCAGAGAAAGCAAGCAAGTTAAATTTTCTCATGAACAGCTATGCTTCATCCTTGTTTGTGATAGGTTATCTCTTATTCAAAACAATCATCGTTTCATATGAGTTGATATTTTGTGGCTGGTATTTTATCATGTCATCTCCTTTCAATATATAAAAATATTCCTTTGCCGTTAGATGTGGAAGTTTTCTTACAGATTTCCAGGAAGGGGACATATCTTCCCAGGTTTGATTGACTTCCCTGTGTTGATGTGTCACTTCCTGAGATTTTGTGTTTCAGGGTGCTCATCCTGCATAACTTTTCTTGGAACATGGACCTCATCTGCCCATTTAAGTAACTGGACTAATTCCTGTTTAAGCAAGAATTTAATGCAGGAAGTTCTTGTGGCTTACATTATTTAGTGGCTCAGACGAGATGTCTAGAGAGTGCCTTCTGATTTTATAATCTATGCGCCTATAATTCAGATTCCACTGAATCAAGTTGAGACTCAGCAGTTTCTCTGCAGAGTCAGGAGACACAGTGAATTAGTAAGAATGTGGCAGCAAGAGAAGTTAGCAAGAGGACTAACGGGATCACACAGCACAGCAAGGTCCAAGCGTCGAGACACCTTCTTCACTCAACACGCTGCAGACCATGACAGCAGTCATCTGCTGGCAGAGATATAGCTGGGATACAGACTTGTGCCATGTCTGCCTTTCTGGGCTGTGTGGGGTGGTCCTGAGAATGTGTGAAGGGGGTACTGACCTGTTGTGGCATAGAGAAGGTTGGGGTGAGAGGGACTGTTCCCTTCATGAGAGAGGACTGTTAATTCTATGGACAGCATCCTTTGATAGCCCCTGCAGAGCAGTTCCTAAAACTTATTTATCACGTGTGGGAATAAATGGGAAATATTCAAACATTGGCTTCTCCCACTGGAGTTCACCAGCAATCAGGCTAGGTGAATTTCAGGAGTTAGTGAACATTTATGTTGGAATGCATGCACCTTCTAAAAGACAAAGAGAGACCAAGAAAGAAAGAAAAGAATAAAAAGAGGCAAGAATGATACCTCAGTGATGGACTAGGCTCATTTGTTTGGTGCATATGGCTAGCTTTAATTCTCTGCTACTCCATTTCAGAGCAGTAGGCAGGCATTCAACACTACCCAGGGAAAACAGGGAAGGAGCTACTCTGTGATTCAGATTGGATAGCTGTACAAGGCAGTACAGAGTCATGAAGTGACCCTGCTCTGTATCTCCTGCCAAACTGACTTTAAAGTAATTATTGTTGCATTCACGAGTATCTTGTTCCAGCTAGTGATGKGCTAGTCATTTTAAAATTGATTTCTCCTCATCTACTGTCAGCTTCACAGGAAACACACATGTTTTTTTTTAGTTTAGCAAGGACTGGGCTTTTTTATTCTATATTAAAGAAATACTAAATCAAATTCACACATGAAGCAGCACATGTTTTCAGGTTCTGCTTCATAAAATCACCCACTAGAGAGGCCTTGTTTCCAGGGAAGATATTTTACACAGTGTGCGTATAGGCACTAGTATGCCATTATTAAGGTACAAGCTTGCAGGATCCTCCCACAGGACAGGAGCATTGTTTTCTTTTGCTTTGTCTTGCTTTAGAAGATTCTATTATTTATAATGTGATTCATGYTTGAGTCTGAACCTCTGCAGGCTAAAAAGAGTGCTATTGGGTACAATTATTATTGCCCATATTCTGTCTTGACTATGAGCATTCCACATGGGGTTGTAAGGGGTAAAACAACACTTCATTATTCTTACATAGGGAACATAAAAGCCGGCCCTCATTCTGGTGAGTGGAAGATTTGCTTCCTTACCTGCTTTCTTGGGCTTGTACGTCCATTAAGTAGTCATTGGGTAAAATACAGAAGCAGTCCTGGGAGCAGAGCCGTGGTCCCTTACCCCACAAGTGAGTGCCTTAATCATGGAGCTAGAGCATCACATTCACTCTTGTGAGCTCTTTCTGGCCGAATAAATCTTGAATTCCTTCTGCACAGTGGCACACCTTCAGCAGAAGGGGTATGCCTGCCTTGCCTCCCCAGGCAGCTTGTGTTCCAATGGCTTTAATAGAAATTTGAACACCTACAGCAGGACACGAGATTGAATCTCTGTGTTTCAATTTTTCTGAAAATAATAATTTGATCCACTGAGCTGCAAAAAGAGCTTTTGCTTTGGTTATACTTTAGATCAAAGTGTCTGACATAACAGTACTTTAGAAATATGCAAATCCTGTTGGAGTCTGTTAGACTCACTCACTAAAGGTGGACACAAGCTTGAGCCTCTCTAAGGGAAAGCTAGATGGCTGGGAAACTTCAAAGTCACAGAGTAGCTTATGAAGTTCAGACACCTCCAGAGTTAGCTGGCAACTGAGAATAGAGTCATAATTTAGGACTTCAGTGATCAACTTCTGCCCTAGTCTTTCTTGGTTTAAATCCTTTATTGGATTTGGCCCTAACACAGTGTGGGCCTCCTTTAGGACCACTATGATTTTGTAGCAGGAATATAGCAAATTGGCAGATACTTAAACCGATATTGCCTCCAGATGAAAATAACTAGTTGGAACAATCCTGTCCTATTAAATTTGCAACCTGATTATAATTTTCTTCTATAGCCTACTCTAGAAATACAATGACCAAGATTAAATGAATCATGTTCTGCCGTGACTTAAATATACCATGCAATTTAAATGAAAAATGTGGTTGAATGTAACAAGGTCTCTGGCTTAAATTATGCAATATTTGCATTCTTATCTTCATTTTAGAAAAATGTGCCTGATACATAAATATACTCAGAAGCAATAGAATCAAATAAATTAATGATTGTGACTGAAAACAGATATTCACCCTGACATATCATATGAATTACAGATTTGAGTGAGAAAGTCTGTTATTTAGCAGAGGTGTCTCTGAGACAGAAATTGAGAATATTAGGACACAGAGTATTACCTGAAAATGTAATTGTAAAACTACTGGAGTAGAATATATACCAACTATTAGTCAGTTCTTACAATTATATGGGAAAAAAAGATAATGCTGTCACTGCAAGAAATGGTTAGTAACTGCTTAGCAATTATTTTTTAACAAAATGGTTAGAATAAATACAAAAAAGGTATTTAAAAATTAATTTAAGTATTTAATGATATTACTTTTTAACTTTAATAGTAATTTACAACTTTCTCACAYTCTTTATTTAATGTAACTTTACTGAAAAGTAAACAGAAGATCTTTTAAGTAGTATCTTGTTCTGATTCCATTAGGTCTTTTAAGAAGTCTACAAAAAGGAAAAAAAAATATGGTTTATTTGTGCATATGAAGGCACACTGTCAAGAATTATATACTCTGGCACCTTGCAGAAGTAATCATTTCTATCAGGAAAGCATGCAGAAAGATGCGAGTCAAGTGGGGAAAAACAATTAGCATTGCCACCTCCAATATTGCAAGATCCTACATGCCATATTTTTTTCTTAAACCAAGGCTTCTCTTTCATTGACCTGCAATAAAAAGGTATTTTATCTGTTCGGGTTAGATTGTTGTAAACACTAYTGTTGTTATTGTGCTGATTTTAGGACTCATCTTGTAACTTATTGTATGTTTACCCATTTTGCAGACAGAATAGGTTCCAAGCCAARTGTAGTCACAGTGCTAAAATACTGAATGGATACGTCTAAAGTTCTAGGGAACCCACGTTTCCACATGCATACTGATATTCTTTTACATAGCTACTTCACATCTTCATGCTTCCCTATTTTACTTCCTTATTGTTATGTCATAATAACACARAGATATTGAGAAACTTCAGAAATGCCAGCAGAGAGCTGTTCTCCTCATAACACTACTGCTAGAGAATGGATACTTCTGCTGAAATTTAAATAGGTCTTACATAAGGGAAAATGATACCCCGACTATAAGTTCGCAGATAAAGTTCCTGAAATGATAATGAAATGTATTTGGCCTCTACCCTTCACATATGCCCTACATGTAAGAGAGATTTATTTTTATTATTGTTTTATACTTGGCAAAAAATTGTCCAAAACTATTTCTGATACTATGAAAAAAATACATACTTTTTGGGTATCTGCTTAAATGTTTGGTTGTGTCCCTCTACTGGTAGAATAAAAAACAGCTTGCTGCTATCATTTTACGTATTTGTCCTTTCCACTTCTATGATGTTTCCTACCTGCTTACCAGGAGTTCAGGAATTCCACATTTTAGGAAAATCTAAAGACAATTGTTTAAATCACGGGAAATGTGTATTTAATTAAAATATCTCTTCAGATATCAATTCCAAGAATTTATGTGGAGATAACATGCCTTAAAATAATWAAAAAGACAAGGCTATAAAACCTGAAATGTTCAAATATCATAGCAATCTAAGATACAAATTYATCCAAGTGAAATGGACTTGTCTTTAACTTGTGATCCTTCAAGTCTCCAATGAGATCAAAAACATGATAATCCATGATTAAATACAGCAAGAAGTGAACAAAGCAAGAGCCATTTCTCTGCATATTTCAGACTGGCTGAAAGTGCTTCTCAGCACTAGGAACAATCTAAGTAAGTTCCGGCCTACATTCAGTCAGTTCCATCAGGAGCTGAACAGRGAACAAATCTGATTCATGTTTGTTGTTCTTGCTTTGACCTCATTAACTACAGTTATAATTCAGCTTGCAATGAATAGCAAACCTTTTTTTTTTCTCCCAGGAACTGGATTGGGTTTCAAAAAGAAAAAAATCACTTACACCAGTATTCTCTTGCCACTCTTATATTTCCATATTCTAGCAAAGGCCACGAAAAAATCGTGCTGGTTTTAGAATTAAATCTCCACCAGGAATAACAGAGAAAGTTATGCCAAGAATTACCATGTCCTTCCGCTAGACGGGGGCTCTTCTTTTAGGTCATAATGCCACAAAGCAATTAGGCACGTTTTATACTTCTGTGTGCCATTGGCCAGGACATCAGGGCTTGTTATTAAAAGATGCTGAAAAGGCTTAACATCTATCCAATATCTCACCACATCAGGTCCCAAATTCTTTCTTTACATGTGATCCAAATATAACAGGAATGCAAAGGAGCAATGCTTCCACTAGCCCTTTTTCACTCTATGCAGTTGAGCGAATAGACATGTTCGGTGCACCCAAAAAAACTGGGATGGACTGGCTTGGTAAGAAGGAACTAGCAGCGCAGAGAAGACAGTGGCAGGCATAAAAGAGTTATTTTATATAGACAGATGGTTTGTCAATTATTTAGTTAATCTGTATGGAATAGAAGAAATCTGGGGAAAAATCAAAGATATTTTTTATTGTATGTTTACAAAAGTTTTCTTTCTGGCTAAAGCATGTTCATGGGATAATCTTTTGCAGATTCCTGATTTTTCTTAAGTTCTTCTTATGATACAGGCTAGGCAGTTATCAGATTTAATATGGATACACGTTTGCTTTGATCTTTCTCAAGGATTATGGAATGTGTTAAACTGTGCATATGGTTCTGCATTATGGCTGAATACAAATTACAGAATATATACAAATTCTCACTGGTTTTAACAATGTTAACACACTCATACAAAACACAAAAATTTATAGGGAACTCAGTACTTCTAATTACAGATTTCCATCATGTTTGTGACAATTACATGCTAATAAGAAAACCTTCCCTTTGATTTTAGAATAGTCTGGCAATTTATGTTTACAGTTCWGACGTTTGTTAAGTTAGTTCCCTTTAGTGCCACAATATTTGATCACTATTTTGTGTACACATAGTGATAAATTTGTTTTTTATATTACTATAAAATAGTATACTATACCTTTTGTATATAAGTAGTTGCCTTTTACACATACAAATCTCATCATGTGTTCAGGCAAACAAGAATCCCATACTMATTTTAAAAAGAAACTTGCCATGTCTCGATGGCCTAGTCCACTGAAGAGTTCTCCACTGAAGATGGGGAACAAGCAAAAGGTTTGTTTTGTTCATTAGAACAACAATGATGACAACAAAGATGACACAAAGGAAGAAAATCAGAGAATATCTTATTCTATTCGTCATTTAAATGGCATGGAATTTTCTTTCCCATTTATTCTTTTTTTGTTCCTGATTAGGAAACAAAGATACATGAAACATTTCCTGTCCTTTAAAGGACAGAATCAGACCTGTTTTGTTTTGGTTTGGTTTGTTTTAGTTTGTAGAGGCTGATAATAGTCAGTGAGGTATTTCTATCTGTTTCTCCTCACTGGAGAAATTTTGAGGTCTCGTCACTATCACAGAAATTTGAGCTGCTGTCACTCTATCATGGTATATAATTGAGGGAGAGCTTTAATGCAGATGCAGTGCCCTAATGCAGAGCAAGTCTTAAGTCAGTAACAAATTTATATAATGTAGGCTGCATCTTAGTATCTACTATTTACATCAATGACTGCTGATCTTTGCAGACTGTGATTGATGTACTGCTGATGCTGCTGTTCTGCTGACACTCATGCAAGGTAAAGATATGCCATCGAGGTATAGAACAGAATTGARGCAGCAACACTGTGGAGGGAAATGACATTAAATAAGTGCTCATGAGATTTAGCCACCTCCAAAGCTTCTCCGCAGGCAGAACTGAGTTTCTAAGTGCTGAGTGGACTCTGAGAATAAGGCATTTGACATGCTGACCTTTTCAGCAAAGTTCAAATGCATCATTTTGGTAACGCTGAGTGTTTCTGCCCACCTACCTCACCCCTTCTCTCTCTAACTTGATTTTCTAGTAGGCATCTTCTTTGAATGAATATTTCAAGAGGTCAGGGTGGACAAAACTCAATGACCAGCACAGTTTTGAAAATGTCATACGTTCTTACTTTCTTCTGCTGTTTAAAATMAACTGTAATTTGGATGTCATGGTCAAAAACTTTGAAACTTTTTGATGTTTTTTTCTTCATATGAAATTTAGAAGAGTTTATCAACTGACTTAGCTAGCATAATACTTTAAGGACATATTTAATTGGATCACAGCTTGAAGTGGTAGCAAACTGAGTCTGCCCTTTGCCTTAACGTACCTAGGAATCCTGATCTATATTCTTGATTGTTATTGAATTTTCTAGATTTCATTATAAAATCAATAACCGTTGCACATGGTAAAATAGTTTACAAGAGTTGCAACATATTGTGGACTTCTGAAAACATACTGAGCTCACTGAAGCCACCCAGGCAGCCAATTAGGAGAAAACATCTATTAAGGAAAAACAGGGCAGTCCCATTGACTGCTATTGATTTTCTTAGCCCTGTGAAAAGACAATCAATTAGATAAAGAAGGCTAATGTTACAGCTGCAATTTAATAACCCCTAAAGAAAGGAGGAGGGCTATTGATTCCTGACATGGAATGTGGAGCTTATTGAAATATACTGAACTTCACCTGTCTTATAATCAGGCCTCGAGGAAAGGGGAAGGTCTTTTTGGGACTGAATGTAACTTGTGGCATAGAATCCCAACTATTAAACTGGCTTGGTGATGTCAGACCTAAGAGATGCAAATGAAACAAAACTTTAGAGGAAACACAAGCCCAGGGTTGAATACTAAATCACAGGAGCTATTGACAGATGCTGTCTTGGTGAAGGTTGTTTCTCTTTCTCATACAGAAAGCACCAGAGTACCACCTGTCATTTGCAAAAGCAAAGTCAGTTTTGCCAACCAGCCGTGAATGACAAATAAAGCTTTATATGAAACACAAGGGCATATTATGTGCTATTGTGTGTTCTGCTAAGTGCTAATTTATCTGGCTTGTTCTCTTCAGCAAACACACGCACAGACACATGAAATAATCCATCTAATTATGTAGCTATTTAGGAGAAAAACAAAGCAAGGTGTTTTTGTCTGATACAGAAGGAACATGATACAACAAAGGTTTCAACAAAACCTAACGCAGTTAGTGAAAATAAATGAAGTGTTGTAAGCTGTAACAATTTTAGAACAAATAAACTTTTGCCAGTTTTATATTTAGGGTAGACCCAGCTGCTTTTCATAAATAGATGAGTACTTTCATTCATTTTTTGATAGTCCCTAATTGGAAATGGCTAATAGGCCTTGTGGCTTTCCACTATAAAATCTGGTCTAAAATACCTTATATAGATATTTTCTTTATGCTTTTTTTCTATTGCTTGTATTTGATCCTTTCTCTCTCATTATATATATGSCTTTTTTTTACCAGCAGACAGCTGCTGTTCACAATAATTGCCAGGGCAGTCAATTATACTTTAAATAGGCCTACTTGAGGGCAAATGAGCGTATGGTGGTCTAAATTGTGCTGGAGACATATTATACACAAAGACTGTCATTTCAAGCATCTGGAACATGACAAATATTATTTGGAAGCAGTGCGGTACCTATATAGTATATGTATACTTAATACTATATAAATATAGCAATACCAAGTGGACTGTTCTTGCATGTTTTGTAATGCAGGTGTATATATATATACATCTATTTGTACACACACACACACAAACACATACGCATATCAATATATATAAAATGCATACAAATGAATGCCTAGACTATCTGGCAAACTCCTGCTTTCCTGAAATGCATGCCTGTCTGTATAAACTAAGAGAGGGTACAAGTGATCCAATATAACAGGGTTTTTCAAAGATTTATTTTTTCCTAATATTATAGAGTAGTATGGAACTGGATACAAGGAATATACAGTTAATTTGTTAAATCAGTTAGTAATTTTTCTTCCTTGTGTGTGCATGCATTATAAACACTCTTCCTTTATTAAGATAATATTAAGATTCTAGGAAAGTGAGTCAGATTAGAATAACAAAAAGATAAAGATAGTTAAAGCTGCATAAGAAATGTGCAACTTAACTCAAGACAGCACTGTGTGCAAGATTATGTGAATAATAATGAACCAGCAAAAATCCAAAACATCAGGATAGAACATTTGGACAAACAAAACAAATGACCTAAAGCATCGAAATTATATTCAGTTTGGTGAGATATTTTTATACAGAAACAGCCTTAAAGGATTGCAGATAAGCAATATTTTGTAGTTAAGGAAATAAAGAAAGGAACAGGTATGAAAACTGGAATTAAATCTTATAGTGCCATATAAGTTCCTGCAGGTATGACAAYTTACATTGGAGGGACTGGTTCTCAGAGATGCTGAGCATTTCTTGTTGTTTCCCTTGGGAAAGCTGAGTATTGAGCTCCTTTTAAGATCAGGATGCTCATAATGGCTCAATTCTACAGGAGGAAGTAATAAAATCCATCACTGTATGGATGTAATAATACAGATAAGATGCATCATACTATATCCATTCTGAAAAGGAATAATGCACACAACAAATAGACAGGCCTAAAAATTGGTTCTGTAGGTGTTTCATTATTGATAACTAAAGGTGTAGCTCAAAACAGCCTTTTATTTTTAATGTATAAAATTAAAAAAGAGTAGCACAGTGCAGGTAGCACAGTAGGAAAGAGAGTCAAACAATATACACAAGCTTGCAGATACAATTTTTGAAAGTGGATAAAAACAAATGTTGGAGGTGGCAGCTACTATAAAGAGAGGTTCATTAGCAAATAAGAAGGTTGTAAAAGGCAATTCAAAGCACACAAAAATAGAGAACTAGCAACATACACAAAAAATATTCTTTACAAGGAACATGTCCAATTAAGATTTGCTTTCTTGCAGACTCGATTGCATCACTTTTCAAATATCAAATATTATTATTAGAAAAGGTTGGGATTATCAAAGGATTGTACTCAAAAACAGTGAGTTTCATGTGCCTTTAAAAATTTGCATAAAACTCTAAGGTCTCTAAGTCATTGTCCTTTTTACAGCTGAGAAAACAGCCAAAAAAAATTTTCAAATTAAGGATGTATTCCTTGATGATTCAATCATCTATTTCACACACAGCAAGGGCAAGATGTAAGAAAGGACTTGAGTCCCTGCTTCCAAAATCCAGTTTTGAAAAATCCTCTACTCAGTCATTACTTGATCCTGCAAGCCTAATGCAGTTGATGCCCCAGATTTGAAGTTCTGGTTTTCCTTCCTGCACTACACTTTCAATAGGACTGAGCAGCTCAGCAGCTTTCCTGTGACCTAAGGTTTATCTGGAGTAAAACTGTAGACACTCTTCCACAGTAAGTGCCTGMAGGGCTCCACTTGTCAGTGTTCTGGAAATGCACCTTGCATATACCCCCAGGGTCTCTACAGCAGGCAGATATGGCCACAGATTGCTTTTAGATCGTAATGATAAAAAGACTCCTTCTTTTATGTAGTAGCATATGTACACAGTGGTTGAAGCACCCATTTGACATGTAGTAGACCATATCTGAGCAGGGTTTACCTACATCTTCCATTTGCTAAGATTGAAACTCAAGCACCAAATAATAGCAGTTGTGGTTGGAAGGTTGTTCCCCACCTGTCTTCTTGTATTTATAGCTCTGCATACAAATCTTCAGGATTTAGCTGGCCAGAAAGTAAGATCTAGTGAGTGTTACTCTTTAGACTGGAGGGTTGTGGTATGGGAAGAGGAAGACCTTGCCACTGATCTCTGCCCTCAGGTTGTCTTGTGTATTTTAAGTGACATAGCCACTGAGCAAAAACCACCACCCACAAAACCCATAAATGGTAGTGGGAGCAGAAGTTTGTCCCAGGACATCTTCCTGTTTACATGAATGTCATAACCACTAGGCAATGGAAGACTGCTTACTCGTACACCCACTTCTCTCCCAGAGTTTTTACATARCTTGAACTGGAAAGGTAAGTGTAGAAGCAAAAGGTCTTCATTTCAGAAAAAATAGAGTTATTCTTCAGTCACACTGTAAATAGTTAATAAGCCAAATAACTAAGTGCATTCGTTGTTCTTTCTGTGCTGCATAAAACTTAGGAGAAATGTGTCTTGAAAGATTTCTGAGCAGAAAGAGATAAAAGTATTTGGATGTCTGTATGTCACAGTCAATTAGAAAGGTACCTTCTTATCATTACTGCTCATCACAACTGAAGGAAATGGGCCCTCCCGATTGGCAGAAATTAGTTAAACGAGCTTAGACTAGATTCAAGTGCCATCTGTTGACTGCTCTAGAGACACAAATTAAAAAATCTGTATTAATAACTAGAGAGGAGGTAACTAAAAGGTTTAACGTGTTTCTGCTTTTGATGGAAAAAAATCAGWTCTAAATCTGAAAAAGGTTATTCTGTTCATAATGTATTCTGGCCTTTATAATTCCTCTTCTATAAAGGTTGTGTTTTCTTCTTTACATTGTCATTAAGTGGAGTAAATAACCATACAAATGATAGTGTAGGAATTTCAGTTGCTAAAGAAGCACCATAGTATATAGGTTGGGGGTGGATAAGTACAGCAGTTCAGAGCCTCAAAGTTCGGAGTCTTGCTAATCTCATGAAGGGATATATTCCTACAGAGACTGATCAATCTTCAACATACCAATCAGCAGGATAGAGCTGAAATTAGAAGATGTTTTTCTTACAAAGTACAGCAGACGTAGAGAAGTTACAAACATAAGGGGAAAAGAAAATTACAGTATAATGAACAACTAAGCAAGCCAAATTCCAAACATTCAGGTAGGTGTTATGAGAGTTAATGCAAGACCTAACTTTTGAACAAGGTGGAAAATATAGATGTGCCTGGTTCCCTTTAGCACCCATACAAAGCCATTTGAAGTCAATAAACAAAATGTCAAAAGTGTATCAGTGAAGACGTCTTGACCAGACAATGAAGCAGGGAAATAGCAGTCTTATCTGACTGTGACACAAAGGACTCCATGTTTGTACAACTTAAAGTTATACGTAACTTTAATGTAGCTACACATTTAAGCATATTTACTGCTCTCTCTCTAACCTCTGCAGGACAAAACACAGTAATATCATGGGTTTCAGTTTGCTCTGGCTGAGCTCGGTGCCACCAAGCCTTGAGGTCCCTTGATCCAAAATCCACATGGTACATGCCAGGCAGCTGGATGGGCTTGCTTTTGGGGCCAGCTGTTGTGCTAGGGCAGTGTTGTGGGTTAACCCTGGCCAGCAGCTAAACACCCGCACACCCATTCACTCCCTCATCACCCCTCCACCGTGGGACAGGGGAGAGAATAGGAAAAGCAAAAGTGAAAAAACTCATGTGTCAAGATAAACACAGTTTAATAAGTAAAGGGAAAAGGCAGGGGGAGGGGGAAAGTGATGCAAAGTCAGACAGTCACCACCTCCCCCAAGTTGACTGGTGCTTAGACAGTCTCTGAACAGCAGCTGCCTTGGAAGTCAATGCATAGTAGGTATACTCTGAAACTGCTTAGTGTTCCCTGGGAAAAGAGAGACAAATGCCTAAGTTCTGGTGTGTGTGGCATAAACGAGGTAGGTGCCAACCTGCTGAGAGGTAGGAACCTTTCAAATCAAAATAAAGATACCTTGTATGTTCTGTGGCCTCTGAGGATGTGAAACATGTAGACAGGAGTTCTCTGAGATGCAGTTTTATTCCCCATGTTTGGTCCCCAGGTTAGGCAGCTAAAACTTCATTAAATCTAATCCCCAAGTGCTTTCGAAAAGGACATTCCACTTTTGGCTCTAAAARTACCTCTCCTTTAAATAAAGGACATCTTTTGGAAAAATATTTTCTCTCTAAAATCCAAGTGAAAATTTAAGAGGATCAAATTCACAAACTATGTAGTCATGCAAACAATATTTCAGAAACAATTCTACAATAAAGTCTATAGCTTCTCCTGAGTACATAAGCAATGGCAAATGATTTAAGTATTTTGACTCACATTTTTACTAATGACAGAATAAGGAGAAAGACAAACGTCATTCTAATTTTAGAAAAGGAGGTATGTTTTGTTAATAAGAAGTAAATATTCTTGAAAAAATATTTGTTTTAAAAGGTTATATTCATTTAAACAGTATGGCATGCTGTGTTGGGCAAGAATTTACAACTGTGTCTGAAACAATGTTACTGCAAGACTTTATTGTTTCATCTCCTCTTTTGCAGAGGCAGAGTATACTGATGAATCATTATCCCAACAGGATTATATGTTCTATATTTAAGGCCGTTTGTGAAAAAAAGAATATAATGGAAAAAACAGTTGGTCTATTAAGAAAAAGAAAGCAAACAAAAAATCCTCACTGTGTTTCTAGATGTTATCTTAATTGAATAATTTGCCTTATGTACAAAAATAGTAGATTTCTCCACCCAAACCCATGGAATAAAGTGACCATTTCCACCTCACTTCCAGTCTTAAATTACTATGTAACAGAAAGCTCTGAAACAAAATGTTGCTATGTTATGAATAAACAATGCTTCCTGAGAAGAAAAAGAAAATATGAGAAAGGTGTATTTGAGGACCGACTAATAATTTTGGTTTAGGTAGATTGTATTTGTATAGATTGTAATTTGGGCACGTTGTATCATTCAAAATGAAAAAAGTATACGAGAAGTTTTGCTTTGTGTTCTGCTTGTAAATTGTGCAAATCTGTGAATTAATTGCAATTTTCTTGGATATGTTTGTTATTCATAATTATATGCCAGATAAAGTCTGTATAATTATTGGACCTGAACTGATTTATAAATGGCTTTCTGCTGGTGCTCAACATTTGACACTTTAAGGGAAGGGTTGGGAATTTGATCCCTTCTCTTGGCTTCCAGGTGTCCCATGGGTCAAACGTGTTCTCTTCTATATGTTAAGTGGTGTTGCATTGTTGATGTTTTTACCCTGTATTATTCCATGTTTTATACAGTTAATTCAACATGTTGTGACCAATATGCATTTTGTAACCACCGTTTCACCTGACGGTGTTAAACAAATTCGCGCTGTGTGTCGAACCACACTGTCAGTAGTGCAAATTGTAGAGAGTGCTCTTTTCTGTCTTTTCTTAAAACCACCATGGGTCTTGGAGCAATCTTTGAGCCACGGGGTGGTGTAAGGAACCAAACTGTGAGAAACTGGATTGCAGGACATTTGTCTCAAAGATTCCTTATCTGGGTGGAGAATGTGATAAGGGCGACTACAAGGTCACAAAGACCTCTGGTTTGTGAGGGGCTTTGTGTTGAGCCATCCTGYCAAGCCATGCCCTTGCCTCGTGACAGGCGGGGCTGAAGTCCCGTGCAAGGTGTGCCCATATGCAGGAATGCAGAGATGGGCAAGTACGTGCCATCGTCATGGAAACTGCAGCCCCTGGATGGGAATAAAAGGGGCTGCAAAGACAAGACCGGGGAGAGACGTTACCACCCACCACCGAAGACCCCGAGAAGCCGTCCAGAGGCGCTACCACCCACCACTGAAGACACCGAGAAGCCGTCCAGAGGTGCTGCTACCACCCACCACCGAAGACACCGAGAAGCCCTCCCGCAGTGCTATGGTCCACTGCCGACGACACCGAGAAGCTCTGCCTCGTGCGTTGTTGCCCACTGCCAAAGACACGAAAAGCCCTCCAGTCTGCGCTATCGCCCACCGCCGAGACTTGGACCCCGGAACGCYGCGGATTCATGGTGGTGACTATTCTTGCAACTCTATCCCGAATGTTTGCTTGATTTCTGTCTTTTTATTCTATTCTATCCTATCGCTACTACCTCAATTTCTACTATTGATACGCTACTGCCTCAGTTTCATTTTTTACTTTTAATAATAAAAGCCATTCTGGGTGTACGGCATTTGACCTCGTTTGTGTCTTAATCTCGCTCTGGGGATCACATCAAAACCTCCCTCGACATTGGATCAGGACACACACGGGCTGTGACTTGATGTTTTGAACTGCCTCCTCATTTGGAATGAACCTGACAGCTCCAGAGCTCCGACACCGCAGAGGTCAGGGAGTTTACTGCAACTGAAGAACAGATCAAATATTTTAAAAAAATACTTCCTTTCATCTCTGCCACCAATGTGAAATGCTCAGAAACACCAAGAATACCACAATTTTTAATAAAGAAAAAGATGAATATTCTTGGCATCCCAGCCTCCCTCTACACTTAGCCCTTTTACCCCCCAGATACCTACACTGCTTCCCTTCAGCGGTTGCTTTCCTCATATCCATTTTATGCCATTTAGTTTATTTCTATTATTCAAAACTGTCCACTTTTCCCCAAGCTGAGATGATTTCTATGACATCTGCCATATTCCTTACACTTGATTCTGCTCATTATACATAAATTTTCTTTTAGTCAAATTTGTTCCTGCTTTGCCAAACTTTTTGAGGCATGACTAGCTACTAATCTGTATAGGGATAAAGATTTACCATTTTTTAGGATCTACTGCAATGAATAATAGTATCAAGGTGACATAGTTAGAGCAAAACAGAATTAAAAACAATATTAAGATGGACACCTTACTTGAATGATGGTAACAGACAAGACAGCAGTCTCTGAAGGTGACTTTTTCACATGTTAGAAGGTAGGAAATGAGAAATATAATCATATGCAGAAGTCTAGAACTCTTCCTTTGCAATATAAATGTCATTCAATAAAATCTGCTAAAGAAATACTATCTTTTTTTGGTGAAAAAAATGCATCCCTTTTTACTAAAAACTAAACTCTCAATGGAAGTTCAAATTGAGAAAATCTCAGTCCTCTATTGCTAGTAAACAGGTTCTTACTTGGAATATTTGCATTGTATTGGCCATTTGCTGGAATTTAAATATCAGTAAGATTTAGCATATTATTAATTGTACAGAATATTCAAAAAATGGATTATACAATTGTACACTGGTCTCTTTAAGGATATTAGGCCTTGTCTTAGACCTTAGGAATAGTCTTTAGTGGTTCCTGTTACTACTTACCCATACAGACTTCAAGGCTTAAAAATGAGTTTTAAGCTATAATAATCCCTAAATGATCTGTTGGGGAACTAAATGTGAACGTAAGAGGCTGTATTTCATCTAGTAAATCATAAATCATCAATAATTTTCCCGTGTCCAGTTATGATGTTTTTTGAGGAGAGAAGGGATAAAGACTATCGTAACTCAAAACGGAAACATAATTCAGTCTTTAAAGTTTTTTTTTTTGTTCTTTTTTTTCCCCCCCTCCAGATCTGGCAAATATGCAGGAAAGAGAATACTGCTTAAACCCTTTTGGAGGTTGTAGATTACTGCTCGAGTTTCACCTGGAGAGCCCTGCTTATTATGTAGAGCCATTCACATGTTCCCCATCCATCTGCTGATGGGAGAAGAATATCGTTTATTAAGTCTTTGATTAATTCTTCACTGGTGTCCAGACCCACAATGCTCTTAAGGGATGGGCAAGTGGGAAACATCATTTCTTCCCACTCCTGATCACAGCTATGTTAGTCCTAGAGAAAATCTAACTCTTCATTAACACCTTGTGCAAAAGTCATAGATCTTTTGGCTATATATGCTATTTAGATTTCCTTGGAAGGACCATAAGACAGTATTTAATCAATGTATATGTGTGTTTTCAATGTGGAAGCTTCCTGGGTGGTTCATGATGTCTTTTAAAGGTAGCATGAGTGGTCAAAGAATCAAAGCACCCTATATTATTGAAAATTTTAATGTGATCATCAATAAATAAGACGGAATGAAGATTCTCAGTTCAGACAACTCTCACCACAAGAGGAATTATCACAAGTACACTAACCAGAATCGAAGACTTACTCTTTCTTCTTGGCTGAAATTCAGCTCTTATAAATGAAGAGTCATTCCAGCCAGTTACACTTTCAGAAGGTGAAAGAGAACTCAATTTGCTCATCCTGTAGTTAAAAAGAAAAAGAGATAGAAAATGATCCCAAATCTACAAACTAAGGAAATGTCCTGGTTTTGGCTGGGATAGAATTAATTTTCTTTCYAGTAGYTGGTATAGTGCTATGYTTTGGATTTAGTATAAGAAGAATGTTGATAACACACTAATGTTTTYAGTTGTTGCTAGGTAGTCTACTTCTCAAGGACTTTTCAGCTCACGTGCTCTGTGAGGTGCACAAGAAGCTGGGAGGGAGCATAGCCRGGACAGCTAGGCCAGCTGGCCAATGGGGTATTCCATACCATGTGACGTCATGCTCAGCATATAAGGCTGGGGGAAGAAGAAGGAAGTGGGGGACGTTYGGRGTGATGGCRCTTGTCTTCCCAAGTAACCGTTACGCGTGATGGAGYCCTGCTTTCCTGGRGATGGCTSAACACCWGCCTGCCCATGGGAAGTAGTGAAKGAATTYCTTGTTTTGCTTTGCTTGCGTGCRCGGCTTTTGCTTTCCCTATTAAACTGTCTTTATCTCAACCCACGAGTTTTCTCACTTTTACCCTTCCGATTCTCTCCCCCGTCCCACCCGGGGGAGAGTGAGCGAGCGGCTGTGTGGTGCTTAGTTGCCAGCTAGGCTTAAACCACGACATAAAATGGCTTTTTCTCCTGGGGTCCCTAAAGGAAAAAAGCTCTGAAAGAGCTTTAAAAAAAATGAAGAAAAAATAAGTACTTAACTCCACCACACACAAATTCTGCACAGAATCCCCCAAAATTTTTTTCTTATCTGGGTAAAACTAAATTTTCCTGGAAATGGTGTTAGTCGTCAATTTGGAAGAAAAATTTTGCACTGAAAGAAAAATAGTGACAGGGAAGAATGTCAGAGACCTGGACATAAGAGCTGTAGAGAATGGACCTCTAAAAAATAGGTATGAACACTGGGAAATTTTTAGTCCAAAATTTCTGCCTATTTTTTTCAAGATGAGTCTATAAAAAATAATCCAGAAAAATTATATTCTATGAGAAAACAGAAGTTTATTTTTTCCAAACACTGTGGAAAACTGACTCAGTAACATACGCAGGTATTTTTGCAGGGATAAAATAAAAAAAAAATTGAGGCAAAAAAAATTATTACTTCCCTGGTTAGTACTCCAACCTACTAAAAGAGAACGTTACAGATTGTCTCATCTAGAAGACAATAATCTCTGTTTTTCTGAACATACTTCAGTTGTATCAGCAGCATATTAACCTTCCAAAATTTTAATTCTCCATGATGCATGCTAAAATCTACTATYGCTTTTTGCAGCTGTGTTAGTTGGAGTGTGTTTGCAAATATGCTGTAACACCACATGATTAAATCCTAGATCAAATCAGGTGAGAGAAAATCTTGTCACCTGTGGTTTTCTTCTCATAGAACTCCCTTGTCCTATTGCACAGASAAATAGCAGAAATTTCACAAGAATTAAATCTCTGACTTTATGCTGCCTTAAACCATGAGAAAATATGAACAAAATCTGTAATTTAAAAAAAAGGCTAATAAATTGATTTTGTGAAGTATACAGGCCATTTACCACAGTATGTTAAAGACCTTAAACAGAACACACAATACAAAGACTTCAACACTTTATTCTATTATATGAGTTTACAAACATAAACAATGATATGTCAGACTGAGAATTATTCCAATTAATTTATATTGTGGAATCTTACAGTTCATGAATTAAATCAAGGACTTTATTGAATTTCATCTRTATGATGGAACTAAAGAAAATACTTAAAAATTAAACTACTATTCTACTTTTACTTGGTATAAACCAAAGGTATTTGCATATTTTTAAATTTTGAGTGTATAAAATTAAAAAAACCCCACATGCACAGCACTGAAACACAGTGAATGGAGCTCCTAGAGCTCTGGGTTTAGGAGTACAGAAAGAACTAGGAGAAAAAATTAAATGATAAAGGCAGCATGTGGTTTGCCCGTCTAGGGGTTGGGTGGTAACCCTCTTCATTGCATTTAATTAATGTCATAAAAGATCACCATTCAAGACATTGAACTCTACAGCCTGCTGATTACAAAAGTTTAGGTTTAGTTTGKTTTTTTTTTCGTTTGACTGAAACAGTCTGTTCACAAAGCCACAACCAACTGTACAAGAAATAATTACTAAGAAAAATATCCATAATCCATTTATTTCTGATTCATCCTTTATAAAGCAGTCAATATGTATGAATTTTGTTTGCTTACATTAAAGTCCACAATAGGTTCCTGGTCCAGTCTTCAGTTTATGTTACATATCTGACTGAAAAAATAATTTAAAACTGGCAAAAAGAAAGGTGTTTCAGAAAAGTATTATACAATAAACTATAAAGGCATTTTTTAAATACATAGCTATTTATTGAGTTCATTTATTATGTCTTTGGTAAGAATATGGCCATTTCTAAGAATTAAAATGCCATCTTCTTAGATAATCCTTGTCCAAAATAATAATTTTAAAAAATTCTGTTACAGACATTATTTCTTATTTGTTAGCATGGATTTATCACCCGAATAAGCAATGATTTCTTGACTAGCATCTCCCTTGACCATGGTTACTTATGAATGAGCTGTAGTACCAGCACGTCGCACAACACTCATGACGATGGGTTTGCAGGCCTCAGGAATATCTTGCATGAGGAGTGCTGCAATTATGGATATGAGCTAGAGCCTGGGTGAGGCAGGCATGGGAACATAGGTGGAGTTGCAGTTCAAACAAGAGCTTAATGCTTGGAACGGTGCTACAGCTGTGGGTTGGGATCAGAGCCAAGGGATATTGTGGTGGGCATCTGCTGCAGACTGGTCACAAAGAGAAAATGGGGAAGACTGAGGTACTAAGGTGCCTCAGTCCTTAACAGCAAGGTCTGCTCCCCAGCCTGCCAGTCTTCCTGCCTAGTGGAGAAGCTTGGGGAAAGATGTACTTGCCACAGGAGTGGAGGTTCAAACAGGGCCTATGTAAATAAGGTGGAGTTATACAAGGCCAGAGAAGCAGACCTTCAAAAAGGAAGAGAAGAGGACCTAGGGAACTACAGTGCAGGGCCACCTGGATCAGGTTTGCCCATGGTCACATCTAGTTGAGTTTTGAATATTACCAGAGATGGAGTTTCCACCACCACTCTGAGACACCATTACAGTGTTTGATCACCCTTACAGCAAAATACTTTTCCCTCATATTGATTTGAAATTTCATTAAAATTCAAGTGAAAGTGAAGGTGTCTGAGAACAGCCAGCACAGATTCACCAAAAGGCAAACTATGTTTAATGAAACTGGTTGCCTTCTATTGATTAAATAATTGGCTTTGTGGACTAGGGCAGAAGGTGACTCTTGTCTGTAGTAGGGCTTTTAGCGCAATATCCCATTGCATCCTCTCAGCCAAATAGAGGAGATATGAATTGGATGGTGGAGTGCAACGTGGTTGAAAACCAGCTTGACTGTCAGGCATTAAGGGTTGTGGCAAACAGTTTTAATACTACCTGGAAATTGCCTAAAAGTTGCATTACACAGGGGGCGAGGGGGCCAATACTTTTTAACATCTTTATCTTCAACTGGGATGATGGGAGTGAAGGTACCCTCAGCAAGTTTGTGAATAGCACCAAACTGAGGGGAGTTTTTRGTACCCAGGACAACAGAGCTGCTGCTCAGAGGAACCCCAACAGGCTGGAGGAATGAGCAGCAACAATAGAAATTCCCCTTAAATGTTCCTTCATGACACTGGTTAAACACTCGACCAGGTTATTGGAGAAGATATTGGTATCTGGGATCAGAAAAAACCAAACTTGAGCTCAAAATAAAACCTGCACGAAGCAAAATATTTGGAAGCATATGTTCCTGGCTAGAAAACCCTGTTATTTCTTCTAAACCTCTGTGTTCAGAGTTTATATTTTTAAAATGTATATAAAATTGTGAAGCTATCAATCCCACATTTTTATTATTTAAAATTTTATTTTCTTGGGAGTGGGAGAGTAAACAGGAAAGTCTGTTCAAATCACTGGGATATGTCTGAAGTCCCCAGGGTAGTCAATCTACATATCTCTTATTATCGTATATTTTTGTCATGTACAATGCTTATATATAATTAATTGTCACAAAAAGAAAGAAAGCCTACAATGTAATTTTTCTAACAAAAACTCAATTTCTTTACGTCTTTTATGGTCTTCATCCTGTTAATATTTCAGTATTTTCATTTCAAGCAGGAGAAACATACGAAGATCAAAATCTACAGAGCAAAGTTTTCTGAGCTGAAAAAAACCAAAATGGAATTCCCATATTGTTGGCACCTATAGACTCAGGTCAACCTATAAAAAGGTTTCAATTTGCTTGAAAGAATTATTGGTTCTTGGATCTGGTGGCTGCTGTTTTTTCCTAATCTTTCCTTTCCCCTTCAACTAGTACATGGTTAAAGGACCTATAAAAGCCATGCATGAGTTTGCCTGAATAGGTAAAATTGATTAGTTGGTAGGATGGGGCTGAAATCACATTTGTGAAGACAAGGAAGGCACAAAATTGAGAAGAAGAGGTGTCTTTGTCCAGGTAAAAAAATTACATAAAACTTGCAAACCCATGCTTTCCTTTTCTCCCTATAAAATACGACATAATTGAGAACATTTACCCCAGTCCTGCATTTCCTCCTGGGCCTTCCAGAAATAATCTAAAATAACTGCAGAACCCACAGTTTTGTAAGTCTGAAGTCCAAATGACTCTCTTAAAAGTATCTGCTAAAAAAAAGGACAGTGTTTGGAAAGATACACAGATAGCACTGATATTTATTGTTCTGACTGTTTGGGAGAACAGTAGGCAAATTTGGCTGTGTGTCTTTCTCTAGTATCCATCCAGGAAGCAGTCTCATGGGCCAGCACTGTGGTGTCTTTTGGACAAACCTTGTCCTTTTGCGGCACTAGTCTTTTCTTCCACATTCTAGATAAATTACGTGTTTACCAGAGCTTCTAGGAGGAAACTATAAACAAAAACGTATGTGCAGAATTTCAGTCTGAAATGATGGAAGGTAAAAAGAAAATCCCATCATAAGACATTAACTATGGTTTGTGAATCTCAGTATCCTTTGCCTTAAGTTTCTGTATCACACCATTGTCCAAACGGAAGAGTGGAAAAGTGGAAAAAACAATCAGTCTCCTTATTTTTCCATTGGCTTCCTTTTGTATTCTTTAAGACTGCCTGTGTTTAATGTTTTGCCTGGAAAAACTGAAGAAAACAAAGCAATAGTACCTAACAACCCTAAAAAAATACACTAAATACATATGCTAATATATTTTAGATGTCCCTCAGTAGTCATAAACTGTCTTTAAAGGCTAGTAGCAAGCCAAACCATCAAAAACAGTTATGAAATAATTAAAATGTCCAGTAATGACAATATATCTGTGAACATTCTTGCTCAGTTTGTCTGGGCTAATAGTTAAATTTATCTCATTTCTTTGCTCATATTGTTGGTGACATAATTTTGTTGTATTTTTTAATGGTCATTACAAATATTATCTATTATAACAGACATTTTTAGACTGTCTTCATTATTTGACAGTTTTGACAGACATTATTGATTTGGCCGGCAACTGTGGCTAACCAGAAGGGGACAATGTGATAGTTTTATGTAACAAAAGGCACAGTGTCATGTCAACTGAACTAAATGTTGTACAAAGTGACAGCAGGACAAAAATGCCTTTCAGACTTAATTTTCTGCTTCATTTTTTCTACCATCAATACATAAGGCAGTGCAGTAGGTGACACAAATTAGCAGGATAGAGCAAAAGGTCTATCCCTGCTTCTGTTGCTATACTTGACTTCTTTCCACTAAGGTAACCAGCAATTATTTTTAAGGTGAACGAAAAAGAAGAGTAGCTTATAGTAATCAACCTACCCCTTTAGGAGAAAATACATCCCTTGTCAGGATTCTTTATATGTTTCTCCTAGGTGGCTTTTTGGAAAAGATGAAAGAAAAAAGTCCCCCATCTGCTAGGTCATGCCTACAAGACACTTTCTGTCAAGTCTTAAAAGCAACAAGAGCTTTGCCTGTGGGATACCTATAATTATTATGCAGAGCGGCCTTGTGCCTGCTGTAGCTCATTGTTCTGCTAACACAACCCGAATGAGAACAGTGGCTCCAGGCTGTGAGTTGATAAAGTGCAACTTTTCGATTTTGCTCTTCTACGGCTCTAGCATTGTGCAGAGTCTGTGACATCTTTGGCCTTCCTTTGGGCTGAGCAGATTGAATCTGTCACGCTGAGTTAAACAATGACTAGGGGACATAACCTTAGCAGGGCCTGTCATTTTTTCCTACTAATTCAATCTACATTTAATCAATGAAAGTAATTTCTTGTTTGTTTAAGTCTCATAACCAATGGATCTAGAGGATCCTGAAGTAGTGCACCTCCACCCTGACCTTCTCCCCTTTTTGAACTTGGACTAGTATATCAAGAATGGAATTAGTGAAAATTGCACATTGCAAAGTTGTCACCCTGCTCACTATACATTTAGTCTCCTTTTATGTTTATATATGGGTATCTGAGTGTCATTTTAGAATTCAGCTTTCCCACAGATTCAATGAAAAATAAATTAGCTAGAGTTATACCTTCCAACAGCAACAGCAGTACAAAGTTAAGAATTATAATGCACCCTCTTACAGGAGCATACATACGTATTCAGTGGTTGTCGACATGTATGTCTCGTATGTAAAGGTACTAATGTAAGGATACATCTCCCTAAGTAAAGGCTGTTATTGGAAGTAGCCAGTAGTGACTTATGCAAGTTCAAGGACTTTATTGATCGGTTTAGCTGGTCTTAATCAAAATCTGTCTTCCTTTCCACTCATAGTGATTAAATAAGTCTAAGAGAGCCTGACATCAAGTCTTTGACTTTTTATTGGTTCTCAGCAAATGCTGTGCTCAGCACTTCAGGAGCCAGCAGTTGTCAGGCAGGAAGTTAAAAACTAGAGGAAAGTTTGAAAAAAAATATCTAAACCTATACAGCAAGTTAAACATACCGAGGAGAAGCAGGAGCCTGAGTACAAGTTTTCATGCTTTCTGAATGATTTCTTTTTAACAAACAGTACCTTTTGAGCAGACTAGAAGAGGGAAATCAGTACTTGTCTGATCATAAACATGAGTGGAAAAAAACCCTGTGTCTTCGAATTATATTCTTTATTTTAATCTGATTTTGCATTCAGATTTTGCCTAGTTAATCTGGAAAGATGCTGGAAAGAAAAACAATCCAACAAAGGAATCAGCTACAACTTTTTAGGCAAAATATATATATATATACACATAGTCTCTCTCTAAAAATTTATAAAATTTGTAGTTCGTATATTTACATACAAACATGTCTCCAATAACTGCATGTGTTTTTCTAAAGGCATGAGCAGAAATTGAAAACATGCTCTCTACCTGCTTATTCCCCTTGAGAATTTCTTTCATAGAGTCATAGAATACCAGGTTGGAAGGAACCTTAAGGATCATCTGGTCCAACTTTTCTTGGTAAAAGCACAGTCTACACAAGATGGCCCAGCACCCTGTCCAGCTGAATTTTAAAAGTGTCTGATGTTGGGGAATCCACCACTTCCCTGGGGAGATTATTCCAATGGCTGATTGTTCTCATTGTGAAAAATTTTCCTCTTGTGKTCAGTTGGAATCTCCCCAGGAGTAACTTGTATCCATTACCCCTGGTCTTTTCCATGTGACTCCTTGTAAAAAGGCAGTCTCCCTCTTCTTTGTAGCCACCCTTTAAATACTGAAATATGGTGATAAGGTCCCCCCGAATCCTTCTTTTTTCAAGGCTGAACAAACCCAGTTCTCATACGGCAGGCTTCCCAGTCCTTTGGTCATCTTTGTGGGCCTTCTCTGGACCCTTTCTAGCCTGTCCACATCTTTTTTGTATAGCAGGGACCAAAACTGAACACAGTATATTCCAGGTGTGGCCTGACAAGCACTGAGTAGAGTGGGATAATCACTTCTTTWTCTCTGCTGGTGATGCCCTTGTTGATGCAACCCAGCATCCTATTGGCTTGCTTTGCTGCAGCAGCACACTCTTCACTCATATTGAGCTTGCTGTCCATCAGGACCCYCAGGTCCCTTCCCACAGAGCTGCTCCCCAGCTGGGTAGATTCCAGACTGTGCTGCACTCCTGGATTACGTTTTCCCAGGTCCAAGACCTTACATTTGTCTTTGTTGACCTTCATAAGGTCCTTGTTAGCCCACTTTTCCAGTCTATCCAGGTCTTCCTGCAGGGTGGCTCTCCCTTCCAAAGTGTCCTGTTCCCCGCTCAATTTGGTATCATCGGCAAACTTAATCAGGGTACACTTGATCCCATCATCCAGATCACTTATGAAGATATTAAACAATGTTGGGCCCAATAYCAGTCCCTGGGGGGCCCCACTTGTGACAGGTTGCCAGTTTGGAAAGGATGCAGCCTGTCAGCTGGTTTCCCACCCACTGCACAGACCACTTGTCTAGACCAYAACACATCAGTTTCTCTAGGAGAAGGCTGTGGGAAACCATATCAAAAGGCTTGGACAAATCCAGGTAGACAATATTGACCACTCACCCAATTCAATCAAGCAGGTTACTTTGTCGTAGAAGGCAATCAGATTTGTCAAGCATGATTTGCCCTTGGTGAATCCGTGTTGGCTTTTCCCAGTCAGGTGTTTCATTTGACTTGTGATAGTTCCCAGAAGGATTTGTTCCATAACTTTCACAGGGACTGAAGTAAGACTGATGGGTCTRTAATTTCCTGGATCCTCCTTTAAGCCCTTCTTGTAGATGGGTGTGACACTAGCCGCCTTCTCATCTTCTGGCATGTCCCTCAATCTCCACGACTTCTCACAGATTGTGGAGAGCAGCCTTGCAACGACATAAGCCAGCTTCAATACCCTCAGGTGGGTATTGTCAGGGCCCATCGATTTGTAGGGGTCAAGCTCCTGTAATAGTTCACATACAAACTTTTCCTTCACTGATGGTGGGTCTATGTTTGCATCAACCTGGATTTTTGTTCCCAAGGCCTGGGGCCCGATAGTGCTGGTAGAGACAGAGGTGAAGAAAGTGTTGAGAACCGTTGCCCTTTCAGCATTGTTGGTGACTAATTCACCTCTCCTGTTTAACAGTGGGCCAATATTTTCCTTCTGTTTCTGTTTGTTGTTTACATACCTGAAGAACCCTTTCTTGTAGTTTTTGACATCTCTGGCCAATTTCAATTCAAGCTGAACTTTTGCTTTTCTAACTGCATCTCTGCATGCCCTGGCAGTGACCTTATAGTTCTCAATGGGTATTCGTCTGCTTTTCCATCTCTGGTATACTTCTCTTTTGGTTTTGAGCAGACTCAGAAGCTTGCAGTTAAGCCAAGGGGGTCTCTTGCTCCACCTACTTCCCTTACCTTTAAAGGGGATGAACTGGTTTTGTGCTTCCAGGGGAGCATTCTTGAAAAACTCCCAGCACGCCCTATCTCCTTTATCCTCTGTGGAAGCTTTCCATGGAATCCCTCCCAGTTGAGCTCTGAGCGAGCTGAAGTTTGCTTTTCTAAAATCTAAAACCTTTGTCTTAGTACTAACCTCCAGCGTGCTCAGCAGGATCCCACACTCCACAATACTGTAATCACTGCAGCCAAGGCTATTGCTAACCAAGACATTACAAAGGTTTGTGAGTAGCAAGTCCAGCAGGGGACTGGTTGGCACATTTAACATTTGTATGAGGAAGCAGTCCTCCATGCATTCCAGGAACTTGATGGACGACATATGAGCTGCTATATTGTTCTTCCAACAAATGTCTGGGTAGTTGAAGTCACCTGTAAGAACCAGGTTCTGTTGACCCGAAGCTTGCTTAAGTGACCCAAGTATTGCTTCGTTGGCTTTATCGTCTTGGTTTGGAGGTCGGTAGCAGATGCCTACTGTAAGATCCCCCTTGGAGATGACCCCTCTGAACTTGACCCAGAGGCATTCGACAGGTCTTCCACAATCGTTGTAGTTGACTTCTATGTATTCAAGCTTCTCCTTAACATAGAGCACGACTCCTTCTCCTCCTCTTCTTCCCCGCCTGTCTTTACAAAACAGCCTATAGCCATCCATCGCAATCTTCCAGCCATGTGAGTTGTGCCACCATGTTTGGTATCATAACTTTCTGACTGGGCGTGGAGCTCCAGTTCCTCCTGTTTGTTCCCCAGGCTGCGTGCATTGGTATACATATACTTGAGATTGTTGGTCTTCTGGTTCTCATCTTGGGAGGCAACTAAGGAACATTTGTTGCTGCTCTAGTTGGCCTCGTTTATTCCCTAGTTGATTGCAATGGCGTGAACGCTGCCACTTTGGACCCTGCCCCCCAGGTCCTTAAGTTTAAAGCCCACCTCACCAAGCTGGTCAGCCTGCTGCTAAATATTCSCTTGCCTCTCCTAGACAGGTGGGTTCCATCCCTTCCTAACAGGCTTTTGTCATGGAAGAATGTCCCGTTGTCATAAAAGCCAAAATCCTCATGATGGCACCAATCACGAAGCCAGAAGTTGATTTGCATTATATGTCTGTTTCTGGCTGCACCCTTTTGTCTAACTGGTAAAAGGGAGGAAAAGATAACTTGAGCACCAATACTTTTTGCTTGCACTACCAGGGCTTTGTAGTCTTCCTTGATGCTTCCCAGGTTCTGGCTTGCAGTGTCATTTGTGCCCACGTAAAAGAGTAGCAATGGATAGTAGTCTGTGCTCTTGAGAAGTTGTGGCACCCTCTTGGCAACACCTCAGACCTTAGCTCTGAGAAGGCAGCATACCTCTCATGACTCCCTATCAGGTTGGCAGATGGGTGCCTCAGTGCCCCTTAACAGAGTCACCCACTACGAGCACTCATTGTTTCTTTCTGCAGTACCCACTGTGTGCTGCTGGTACAGTTTTTTCTTGGAGACGTTGTTCCTGTGTGTCTACAGCTGTTAAAGCTTCATATCTGTTTTGCTTGTAATGCTGGAGGGTGGGGACTGAAGCAGAGTCCTGTTTTTTGGGTCACCAGGGTCCAAGGGGCCTCATTCTCTGTGGGGTCCACTACAGGAGCATGGTTCTGAAACCACTTATCTATGTCCGTCTCAGCCTCTCTAATGCTGCACAGACATTTAACCGTTTCTTGCAACTTGGCCACCTGCCGCAAGAGATCAACATTTCCACACCTTTTGCAGGTACTTACCTTTTCTCCAGGAGAAGGGTCTGGGACTCTTTGCAACCTACTGTCTGTACTGAAGTCTCCTTCCTTACCAGTTCTATCTTAGTGGAAGCATCAGACATCTCAGGAGCTTTCTCTGTATAAACACTGGTTTTGATGCTGAGGTGAGTGCCCACCATCCTGGCAGAGACCTAGAGCGCTTCCCTGGGCTGCAGGCCTAGAAGCAGGGCGCACGGCCCTTCTCACGCGCCCTTGTGCACGAACTGCGGTGCCCTGCCTGTGCGCCCTCTCCATCCCTGGTCGCCGTGCTCCCGAGGGCCATTTCAATCTCCGGCCATTGCTCCTGGCAACACCCAAGCCGTGTCAGCCTCTCTGGCGAGAGCTGCCAGCTGCTGGAGGGGCTCTCTGCTCCTCCTCAGGGTTCCCTGGTGCCAGGATCCCCCGTTATACCTCGGGCTGACGCTCAGCCATGGGGCTTGCTGCTGCCGCAGCTGCATGCCTCGCTGTCTGGGTCTTTGGCTCAATGCAAAGAGATGATACCAGAGCAGTCTTCAAAGAACCCTGGTAGCATTGCAGACCTGCCTTATTTTGGGTTTCAAAAATTTTTCCTTTATTCCTGTTTATTTATGTTAAAAGAAAAGGTATAGGAAGAGCTTCTTTTAGAACTGCAAAGCTGAGCAGCTGATAGCATAGCAAAACCAGTTTCCTCACATAATGCTAAACCCCAAGCAGTACAGCAGGACTGTTACCGCGTCATGCCAAAGTGAGAGTCAAATAGGTAAAAGTGTAATTTTCTGACCATACCAAGACCTAGCAGGTCTCCTTCTTGGAGCATTGGCACCCCCACCCACATGAGCCAAATGGTAAGGAAGGACTTCTGCAGTGTTAAGTGTATTAGGCCTTTGTCAGTGGAAGCTCTGTCTCACAAAACGGCAAGCTCTCTCAACAGGACTGTGTGCTGCCAGAGTGCATGCAGTAATGGCTCAGGGTCCTGATGCAATCTGTCTCTGCTTGGCTTGCAGGCATACAGTCAGGCTATAATAGCGTTAGTAAGAATATATGACAGAAATAAAATAATATGATTTTATTCCAAGATAAATGAAAGGGCTGTGTGGCAGGGAGGTTTCAAAACAAAGAGTTCATTTGATTTTGGAAAGCAGTACATGCATAGCATCATATCACTACATTCAGTTTACCAGTTAACAGACTTGCAGATGTTTGACATTCATAAGGCACAGGATGCTCAAAAAATGCCAGAAAAATTAAAAGGAAATTGAGGAAAATGATTGTGATTAATTAGTTCTACTTCATAAAATTTATCAGTAGTAATGTACATACGTGTGGTTAAATCACCTTATGAATAGCTGAGTATAGCATGAAAACCACATAGAACTATCAAAGGTTTGTTTAAAAGTCCTTCCACTCACCAGCAGACTCAGATTATCCAATATGGACAGTTATTCCTAACACCTAGCCAACGCATTTTTGGAAGTAGGATTGCTCTACAAATTTTTCTCACTCTGTCAAATAGTATGATCTTATTTTTCTCTACATAATTTGTAATTTTAAATGACTTTTTAATCATGTCCATACATATTTATATGAGCAATGTAAACATTTACAGGATTTCAGAATCAGAATGTAGTTCAGGACAGTTAAGGTTGCCAGCTTTTTTTAGCTGCTTCTCTCCTAAAAGTTCTAGCCATGTAAGAACAGGACCATAGCACAACCTTAGTGATATTTCACGTCAAAGAAAGATAAGCACGTGCTCTACTGTCAGTCAGTCTGTAGTGCTTTAGGGAGTGAGGTTAAGTTTAAGGACACCTACAATATTAAGCATGTGCCTAAATATTTGGCTGATTAGTGCATACATTGAAGAGCAACATTCACARCAATTTTGCTGGTATGGCCTGACCTGCCCTACAAATTACAAAAGTATGTGCTCGTTCTGGCAGCTTTCTCCTGTTGTTATGTCACTGGAGCGGGATAAGCAGGATGTGTGGGATGGCACACTGAGGGGAGCTRCCAGATATAACATTTGGAACAGGATCCAAAGCGTGTTTTCAGCATGTGTTTGTTTGGGGCTTGTTTCAAGCCCATTTCTCTGCAAATGCTTTCTCCCTTCACACGTTTTTATCAGATCCATTTGAAGTTAAGCATTACAGCTACCTGTTAGAAACTAATGCAGTGCCAAAGAACACTAACAAAACTGAAAAGGCAAATTATTCAAGAATGTCCTGCTTTTAAATTCCTACTATATTTTCATCAAAAAGAGTACCAGAGAAAAAATCCCAGAAAAAACATTCAGGAAGCAAATGAAAATAAATTGTTAGTTTATGCTGTGCGTCATAAGGTAGATGAGCAAGAAATTTATGGGTTTATTTCAACCCCTTTTTTACCTCAGTGTTTCTGGACAGCACTTGCACCTTCAGAAGAAGACTCACAGTACTGTTATATTTTCTTGTGTTCTCACGTCAGATGTCTGTGCAGGCCTGGCATGAGAGCATTTGAGGCACTAAGGAAAGTAGAGCAGCTGGGCACAGGGGAATGATGTAAGGAGGGACAGTACCTTTGGATTTGTTTGGGGTTTTTTTTGTTTGTTTTGTTTTTGTTTTTGTTTTTTTTAACATGCTTGTAAATACCTAGCACAATAAAGTGCTATAATAATGTGAATAACAAAAGCAGCAACAATAAGATGTCCCAAGGAGAGAGTGGGTTATTTGCTGGCGAGGTGCCAGCCAAGGCTAATACATGCCTTGAGAAAATTCCCACTGACTGCTTTGAAATAAAACTGTAAGGAAAGAGAGGGTGAGACCCTGCACTGAAAAAAAAAGGCTGAAGTGGGGACAAGACCAAGTGCCAGCAATGAGGGAGGAAACATGGAACCCTCCCAGAACATTCTCAGAAGTCTCATTCCTGCTTTGCAGTGAAGGAGCATAACTATGCCCCCTTCGCCACCCCAGGTGAGACACTATTGAAACAGAAAAGTGATCGTGATATTTTGTACCTCTCAGACACCTCTTTTTGTAGCTAAAGGACAAAGCGGTATGTTAAAGCTTTTCATGGTTATTGCAAATGTATGTAACCCTTAGTTTTCACATGAAATTCTGGTACTAATTGAAATTTCTTGACATGCTATTGTAAACCATCAAAATGAAAGATCATGCTCTTAAATGTAATAAATCCAGGCAATGAAAATGAGCAGGAAACTAAAGACCAGCCTTATTCCTGACAGAAGTTGTTGTAGAAATAGCTTTTCCATGTTGTACTGGTATTTGTGCGTGGGAATCTGAGATGGAAGTCAGCCATAAAAAAATATATTTCTTAGATATTACTTAATAAATACTTGTATAAGTTTATCATGTATAAATAAATATAAATATAAATATAAATATAAATATAAATATAAATATAAATATAAATATAAATATAAACATAATCTGCACTGATTCTGCAAGTCTGTTCTGGAACAGCTGGTTTCCTTTTCTTTCAACTAGACATCAAAACTTTACTGAATATAACCTGATTATAAAGAGGCTGATCCTTAGTAAGAAGCTAACTGTAACAGTTTCAAAATGTTGATAGCTCTGATTATTGTTATCAGGAACAATAGATACTTGAAAGAACCGTTTAGCTTTTTTAGATATCAAACACCACTTGAAAGAGGGTCTATGAATGGATTACAACATTTGAAAATAATAAGAAAATTATTTCCAGGTCTCTGCTAGATATTAATGGAGTGCTTCATTGGTAGCATGTTTTTTTACAGTCCAAAATATTATCTTTGTGATTCCTACTCTGTGTACATATTGATGAATACTCAATATGTAAAACAGATATCAAATTAATTATGGGCATGACTTTCTGAATCTCAGAATTCCACTCTGAATTAATGTAACCCTCTAGTTTTTCCCTCTTCTGTGGCACCTTTTAATACAGGTGGCTCCAAAGGACAAAAAGCAAAAGGGGCAACTTGTTTAAGAGGTACTTTTCTGCAGTCAGCATCGATGTACCTGGTGAGATGAAGCATGGAGGTTTCTAAGTGTGACCTTAACACAAATGATGTCAGGAGTGCTGCAGCAGGACTCTTCTGCTAAGCCTTGTCAGCCCTTCACTACTTCTCTGTCAGTCAGACAAAGACTATAGTTCAATAAGCAGGAGCAGAGTATCATCTATGTAAAAAGACAGCCCCTCTGCAACATTTATGTAAAAGCTCAAGGCTGGCTTATCTCCTTATGGTAGTCTAAACAAGGCAGAGACATGGCAAAGGAGGGGCTCGTTAGTAATCAGGAAGAATAAACCCTGGCTTCTTTTTCTACTCTTTTTTCTTTTTTTTTTTTTTCCTTTGTCTTTCTTTCCCATATACCCTTCACTAAGGGTGCCCTCATGTACTTTCTGTCTAGCCTTCCTTCCTGACTCGCCTCCCTGTGCAGGGAAATAGCCTGCACAGTATCAGACAACAGAAGCATTCAAAGAATGTTACAGTTTCACTTTCATGGAGGTTTTGACATTCTGAAGGAATGCTATTTTCATTTATATAATAACATTAAGAACACCCAGAATTTGAGCTGTGACCAGAATATGTCCTCGTTTAAATTTTGGGGTTGTGCTGTTTCGATAGTTCAGCTACAACATTCAAAATCTTTCTGAAGCAAAACCCCAAATATTTTCAAAACCTTTTTTTCCCTGTAAAGCATGATTCATCATTCCATTCATCATTCTGATCCTTTATATTGAGTCAGTCTGAAACCATTTTCTATGGATTTACATTACGTGTTTAACATTGTAACCAACATAACAATGTTATGAACTAAACATACTGMTGCAAAGAAATTTAGAAATTTATTTGTTTACAAAAGCATCTGCCTAAAACACTTATAGAATAATCAGGAATGCTTCAGTACAGGCAATTAAAGGATGAGTTCTCAGAACAGGATTAAATATAGAGGATAGTCATTATTGCCAGGTGAAGCTAGAGAACTTGGTTTTAAAGAAAAAGATAGGGAGAAAAGGAAGATAATTATTACACATGGATTCCTTGGCACTCAGCTCTCTTGTGTTCCTCCTTACTCATCTTATCTACACGATACTGTTAACCTTGGCTTCTACTCTAATGCCAATGATACTCAACACTGCATCTGATTTGACATTTTTAATATTTTGACAACATTCCTTTTGTCCTATCTTAGGCAGAGCCTGTGACTTCCAAACCATTCAGCTAAATGTCTGCAACGTCAGTGCAAGAGAAGCATCCTCATTTATAATTCTATCAGTCTGCCTTGTTTGCCTACTCCCTATAATCTTGACACCAACTTTGATCTTTAAGATTTCACCACCACTTTTTTTTTATATTACCAACTTTTGACAGAAAATCTGTTAAAGCAACTAGTTTATTAATTTTCTTTTAGTTTAATTCCATACTGGATTCTTTGTGGTCTCCTTCAAATTATAAACCTCTGAGCCCCAATAGATGAAGGATGCCCTTGTCCACTTTCACTAAGCCATTAAGACATATGCATGTTCCCATCTTTGCACACCTATATGCCTAATTTGATAAATGTGCTGAGAACAGCCATCATCATTAATTTTCACTATGCATGCACCTGCTAATGCTTACCTCGCTGACTCCTCTGACTCTCCCACGATTTCTCCACCTTCTGTTACTCACACCAGACATTCTGTAAGAGCACCCCATTGCTTTGTGGAGCAAAATATCTTCCATCAAGCGTAGAAAAATTTTCATCAGCACAGATCTTATCATAGTGAGCAGACCTTCAGCACATTCACAAATGTTATCTTCATGTTGGACAAGACATAAATTTGCTCTTAGAAGTTCTCACAGGATAGAAGAGTGTTAATATTCCCAGACTGACTTAACTGATGTATTAGTTATAATTCCATGCTTATGTATATATAAATATTTTATTCTGCAATTAATATACACCATAGGTGGAATGAGTTACGTTCTAATAGTGTCTGTCTCTCACCACCTGCTAAAGGGACATCAACAAAACTAACTGTTGGATGGATGAAGTTGGATAAGGTAAATCTTACCAGTGAATTTTCTTCCTTAGGAAATTATAATTTTTTTCTAGCAATATAATGCAGGGATACCAAGCAGAAAGCTTATCTTCATAAGAGAAGAACACTTTTAAGAAGAGGAAGATTTAGAAGGGAAGAAATATCCTTTACTAAGTCTAAACAATATGTTTCACTTACATCATTAAGCTACTGCAGTTACAATATTAAATCAATGCTCTGAAAAGAAGGTTAGTTTTCAAAAGGTAGATGTTAAACACCATTAAAAAAAAATCTGATCCTATCATATATCTTCAGATGGACCCTGTAGACTGCAAGAGTACATTTTAAAGATAAAAATTTCTAATAAATCTCTAATTCTAATTTACAGAATTAGAAAAAAAAAGACAGAAAACTAGACAGAACTGTCAGCTCTGGAAGAGAACAAATGAAATTAGGCACAGTATTTGTTGAAAAAAAGCAATATGCAAACACTATTTGAATACAATAGCCAAAGTGCTACATAGCTCAAAAAAATAGACTAAATTCCCTATGGAAGAGAATTATGTATTTTTTTTTCCCCAACTTATTCTGATAAACTGAAAGCCAAGAAAAATAGCTTTAAAACTTCTCTATTTAATATAAGGTGTAAGCTCTCTTTCCAGTTCTACTTTACACTTGTAGCAATTTTATTAAATTACTTCAGTAATCAGCTGAGACCCATTAAGTCTTAGCTTGACCTGCTTCTCAAGTATCTAAGCAGATGCAGCTGGAATGAAAACAGATGGAAGGTGTAAATGAGATGATTCAATTAACATTTTTTCTCCTTCTCATATGAACTTCAAAAAGAAACTCCCCCAGGATTGAAAGTGATCCCTTAATTTAAAAACTATCTTTTTTGTCTATTCAAAATAAAATATTTTAATGTCATTGTAAGCCCTTTGGTTCAGCCTGGGAAACCGAGGTTCATGATATGACTACAAGAACAATGAAATCAAGCTAAACCAAAAGTGTGCAATTACTGTCTACTACTGCAACTAACCAAATGGGAGAGCCTTAAGTATATTTAAGTTAGTTAAACCACAGAAGATAATTTGTACAAGAATTTGCTACAAAATTAGAAATTCAGGTAATGTTTACATTATCAAACATAATAAAAATCCAACTTTYGTGTGTTAAGATAGTCATAGACATGATAGACCTTAACCTCATTTGATGTTGGGTAGAGCTCTGCTTTCAGTGAAACTACACTAGAGGATCAGTACCAATGACATTTCAGAGGGAATCAATAGTGTAGAGAGAAATATAAATAGCCTAGTTTTAATTAAATATTACTCTAAAGAGGTTATGGCAGCTTAATTTAAATGCAGATGCTGCCTAAGCTTCTGGTGTATTGCTGCTGAGTTAGCCTGGTTTGCATCGTAACACCCTTTTGTATAACTGCAGACTTTTAAGAGGGTTTTATAACCAAGTTACCTAACAAGTAGATTTGTAAATAATACCTTGCAGGTATCCTTAAAATAATATAATTACATTAGATTGCAATACATTGTACTAACAACATCCACATCTGTGAAGAAAATCATCAAAATAAAAAAAAAAGTAATTGCACTAAAGCCCATATTCATCACACCTACATTTAGGATCTGAAGTGKCAAGGTCAGAGCTTTAATTTAGGGTAGAAATCCAAGTTCATTTTTTAGTCACTGAGAGAGACACTTTCAGAGGTTTTCATTCTCCTAAGATCTTAATAATTTCCCTGCTTTGTATTACAGAAGTCTGTGCACATTCATAGCCTATCAAATAGACCTTTGAATTTTTCAAGGCAGTACCTTATACCTTATGATACCTTCAATAGTAATAATAATAATAGATAGCTGTTTCTTCTGTTTCATCATTGTTTATGAGTTATTTGTTTTTTCAACATAAAGCACAGCTTGTAGTAAGCACAATCTCAAGCCCCACTGACTCAAAATATAATGAATCAAATAATATAGCTGATCTATTTAACTCTGCAGCGCTCAACACAGGGTGTGAGAGTACCATGTGGTCCTGGGGACTTGAGCTACAGCTGAGAGTGGTGAAGCCCTAGATTTCTGCATTTCTTCCATGAGTGGGAAGAGCCACTAGGAAAAAAAATACATAGCGGGTGGGGAGGAGGTGGCAGTTACTGCTGGAGTTTTTAAGGCCTGGAGGAGGCTGGTTTTATGGGAGTTCTGAGGCAGTTGCAGAGAAACTGTTGGACCTTCTTTCTGTTCCGAGGACACCACATTACTCTTTGCTTCTGCTAGTTGTCCAGATGGCAGAAAAGGGTCTCCTTTTGCATGGGGGGGATTCACAGCTGAACCCCCATATCTGAAGCTAGCTGCCTAAGCCAAGCCACTGAAATGTATTTTTTATATTTTCTTGCCCCCCCCAGTCAAAGAGAAGATATCCACCATTAAATTTCAAAGTCAGGTATTTATGTCTTGCATTTCCTGTATTGGAGGTATTTATGGCTCACATTTCGTATGTTGGAGGTATTTACCACATGAAAATTGTATCCAGGAGACTATCAGGTGTATAAAGTTTGCTCCTTCTGCCCGTGAGTCAATCTGTATAAAACAATTAAACATTCGGCAGCCAAAAAAAATCATGACAACATCTGTTCTTTGTGCCTGGGCAAATACATGGGGGACCCAGAAAAAGGTGCTAAATAGTTGAGGATTTTCTATGAAGTGAAATATCTAACATGGGAGAGGTTAAGAGACCTGTCTCAGAGAGAGGGCAGATCTTCAGGAACAGGCCCCAATTCAGAATATCTTATAGCTCATTTTTGAGGATGCAAGGACAATAACTGACTTCAAAACCCAAATACAAATCGATTAATGGAACAGAAAAGAAGCTGGTCTTTTACCTCTGAAGTAATACATTGGATGAAAATAAAAATTGTCCCCATCTTTCTGCTTTCTGGTATGACTGTTGCAATAAACTTGTTCTAGATCAATTTCTGGATTAGGTTTGAGAACACAGTAAATAGATGGGTGGGTGCCTATTTCAAGAATCTTCTCAGAATTTAAGTGTCAATCTGCCTGATAGCATCACAACTCAAATGGTTGCACACATTCCCAGAAGTACTTGAGCTGAGTGAAAAATGGCAAAATCTTATATTCTTTGGGAATTTATATGTTGTGAAATTTAGATGGCAGCTGAACAGACTAAGGTTCCAAATGGAGCCATAAAGATTCCAACTTTACAGGTCCTGCCCTGATACTATATCTGCTCAATTTAGAATTACTGTAAAACTTGAATTGCTTGTTTTTCCTAGACACTAACATTGCAAACTCAAGCAGGCATCTGATAGTAAATAGGTGAGCATTTACTATTTAATACCTCTTAGCCATGTATCTTCAGTATTTATAGATTGTACATGCAGTACTTTTCACCATGGTGTAATTTATTATTGTGTGTTGGGGCTCCTCTTATATTTCAGAGTTTAGAAGCCCTTGAATACAAGAACAAAAATCCAACCGTGTCGCTAGGCTACTTGAAGTATAATTTGGTGAATGCAGGATCAGGAAATGGACATGCTTTCTGAAGCCACTGATTCACCTTTGATCACGGATTTTGGACTACTTGKTTTTTCTTATACTCAGATTGGGGAGGTGTGAACATTATGTGCTTTGCCAACTTGATATCACTTCTTTTCATTAACGTTGTGTTTTCCAAAATAGGTTTTCAGTTAAAGAATAATTGTAGGCTTGGCTCAAGAGGAATAGTTAATGCCTTTCTTAGTAGGACTTTTCTAAATGGAGAGTACAGGTATATGTGTGCCAATCACTCAGAGACACATTGCAGAACATACTAATATCTACTCAGAGCAAAATTTGGGTTGTCTAGCACATATTATCTTCACACTGATGGATAATGAAGGGTTGGACGTCAAAGAGTGATGAAGTAAGGACCTAAAACTGTTCCAGCTAAAAAATTATCTTTAAAAGGATAATTAAAGATTATATAACTTGATTCAAACAATGTTTTACAGATTCCTAAGAATAAAGAAGAAGAAAGGTTGCTGCTGGGGAATTGTCTACAGATAAAAACAAATGTGCATAGAATTTATTACTTTAAAATTKGTATCTTTTTACTCAAATTTCTTAGTAACTAGAATTCTTACTCTTTCAGTGTTTCAGGCTGCCTTTTCTTTACCATACTGGTGACAATGATTTATAATTATATTAACTTTTTGACTGTAGAGATGTATTAATAAAAAATCTTTTATCACAAATTCTTTCTAATCTGCAACCACTATAAAAACTCACCTCAGACAACTCTTCCTGTCCCTTGAAAATGTAGACATCTCTTCACAAAACATGACAATTGCATTATAATGCACAGCAACTCTGCAACAGCTCAGCAGAAGTATCTGGCAGCCTCTCTAGCAACATAAACATGTATGAGTAGACTAGGCAGACAAAATATGATTTCTTACACTCAGATGTGGCTGAGAGTTAATGGGTTCCTAGAAAAGATATTTGTTGTGTTTTGTAAGTATGAGAGGTTGGATTCTTAGTTTTACTTTTCTCCATAGAGTAAGTATGTGRCACTTTCTGCTTACTAATGGTTTTGGATGAAGAAGAAAAGTTCACATTGTTTCCTAATAAACACTGTAGTTAACAAAGAAGCAGTACTGGATTTTCAAGGAAGTTGCATCCTGAGTGAATGTGAGCAACTGAGCATAGAGTACATGACTGGTACAAAAGCAGGTGGGATAGTGGAGATATAGGAGTAATCACTGCATGTTCTTAGTTCTTATATAAAATGTATACAGCCATACTTCCCCACTTGGTCTCTGGCAGGATGCTACATGGGGATTAGGAAAAAAGATTCATTGAACTCTTTCTCTCTTGTATACAAAAGAGAAGGACTATACACAATAATGTATGTCTAGACTATCCTCTGAGAATAGCCCCCAAGGCCATCCTTACAACAAGATTTGCTGTTCAAATGACAGTGAACGTGAAAGCAGAGTCCAGAAGTGCTGAGGGAGCAGACTTCAGCGCACAGGGGAGCCAACCTAGACAAGCAGCCTGAGGGCTGCCTGGAGACTTGCATATATGGAAAGCAGAAGAATGTTTCCCTGCTGGCAGCCACCTACCTATGGCTGCAGAACCCTATTGGTGTCTGTAAATAATATAATGCAAGTATAAATCTTATAATGAACTTGTAACTAACTAATTAAATAATGCTTAATTTATTTTTTTTTTTTTTTTTTTTTTTTTTACCTTTACCATGTTTCATTTCCATATTGGAGTAATAAAATCATTCCTGTTAGGTTTAGACATAAAATGTATATCAGAATTTTTTTTGTCTCTTGATGCCCTAAAGAGATCCCAGCTGGTAATTATTGGACAGTCAAGCAAAATATTTCTTAAACAAAAAGAATAGAGCTGATACCTGGCAAATGATCAAACAAAACAATTTTGGCATTTAATCCACAGATATTTGATGAATAGAGGGGATTTTGTTTGGAACTCCAAGAGCAAAGGGGCTAAAGATGTGTGGTTTTATTGCTGGAAATACACATCTAGATTTAAGGTGACGAAGAGAAATAAAGAAATAACCCTGTTTCATATTCTAGACTGTTGATGTGTGATAATTAATATTATTTTGCACTATATGTTGATACCCAGTCAAAAATTTCTGATTGAAATAGCCATCCATATCTAACTAGATATCCCCTAAAGTCTCTGTGTAAGGACAGTTGAAGGTATAAACAAATGCAGTAGATTGCTAAGTTAGAATGCTAACGGTTGAACAGGTAATATGAAATGTGAATTATTATGAAGAAACATTGAGAGAATTTAAAATTAGTCAGTACAGCAACGCATGTGCCCAGCTAAAAGTATGTCATTAGTTACATCAAAAATAAATTTGCATTTAAAACAATTCTATTGTCCATCTACTTTTAGGTTGTTCTATAGACTTTGTTTCATCCCAAATCAGGGCTCAAGTGAATATGTATTTGTTTTAGTTGCTCTTAAAATGAATGGCTTACCAATAGCTTAACTTTTACTGTCGGTAACAACAATATGTCCCCTCTCTTTCAGAGCACGTTTTGTGAAAGAAATGTACTGCTTATCACAGTGTGTTGAGGAGGCATTGAGACTGAGGTCTTCAAAGCATCATACAGACTGCACATGGCATACTCCAATACACAGAAARCATGTACTCTTTGGACAAGCAGAAATCTCGCTGTATTGATGGGAATAATTAGACCCCTGTGGAGAATCATGACCTGAAGTCAGCAGACTAGAAGGAACATTACAACCTGCACAGGAAGAAAGTGCAAAGGAAAAGGACAAACTTGTTGAAAATTAACCAGTTTGAAAATAGATTTCTTTCAGTGCTGGATGTCCTCTAACTTCAATCCTCTCTTGGAGCTACACATCTTAACCAAGTCATGCAGGTTTTTTCCATAAGAAGGATGGACCTCAAAACATCCCTTAATGGGTAGAGAGGGGAAGACTGGCTGGCAAGTCCTTACTCATTTACTCCAGAGCCAGAACTTGAAGCTCCACCCTACTAAGTAGAATAAGCACAGTCTTGTCCTGTGGCCCTGTGGTCATTAGTGGAATGCTCTTCTGTCTCTCCAATCCTCAGTAACCTATACCTACTCCTTCTCTTTGAAAATCTGCTATAATAATTTTTTGGGTGAGCCATTATCATTAAGAATCTGTATTTTCTCTATTTTGACACCTGAATAAAACTTGCCAGTATTTTAAATACAAAAGTAGCAATCTGTACTACTTCTGAAACCAGTGAATATCTCAGGGGCTCCACTTACTACCTTACTGCACATGGCTAGGCTTTTTTTAGGCAGTCACATTCAAAAGTCATTTTGAGCTCATTTAGTTTTATCTTCTTTGGTCTGGTAGTTTCATTTCAAAAATTCTACTTGACTTTCTCTTCTCTCTTGTGCATAGATACATTCAACACTTCAAAAATTAATTTTAAAGTTCTTATTTTAAGCTCTTCTCTCTCCTCCTCTTCCTCCTGTGCTTTGGGACCAATAACCCAGCAATAACTGCAGATGTGCTCTTTGAGATCTTGAAAGTATGACTGCCATACATCATCTTAGGTGTTAGCAGATATCCTACAATAACCATTATTGTTGCATTATGAAGGCAGTGATGGATCAATAGCAGGCTGTTATGGCAGGAGTGGGTCGTAATGAAAGTTTCTTGTTCATTGGGTGTTCACACTAATAGGAATATAATTAATGGCTCCAAGAGAAAATTACTCCTACGTTCACTTTTCATTTATATTACTGGATATACTTGTAGGTTAGAATATAGAAAGTGTAGTAAATGTCATGCTTTATTTTGTTTTTGAATACATTGTTTTTCTTCCTTAATTTTTTTGCCTTTTTATTGCTTTGTCTTTTGGGATTATCTTCCAAAGTATAACTGACTCAATCTTATGTTTAATTCTACCTGAATAGCTCTTGTGACCTTCCTACCAAGAGACAATCTGACCCTAATTTCCATGTTTTCTCAATAATTTCTGGTTTCTGCACTTGCAATGGACTCCTCTTTTACTTAAGTAAAACCATTCCTATGTAACTTTTCCGCTAAAAACTCCTTACTGTTTACTTAYAACGATGGCATAAATTATGACTCCATGCACAAGTTCTACAATATTTTTTGATATTTTAATCTCAGCAATGCTGACCAAAATGATATTTTTTTTATATTGTGTGTTAGAATGTGAGGTCTAGCTTGGCTTATTCTACTAAAAAGCCATTATACACAGAAGGTTATTTGTTGAAGAATTAGAATATCTACTGCTTCTTCTCATTCAGGAAGCAAGAGATGTGCTCTCTTAATTCATAGTTAGCTTAAAAGCACATAAAGAACATTTAGGTCAGTTTTCCCAGTGTAATGTTTTAAGGGGAGCACAAAATGAGCTTAAGAACAAATGCAGTTTGTCGTTTCAGAAAGCCATTTGAGAATACATGGTGTGAGACACAGTGAATTTTTCAAAACCAAAATTTTAAGATATCTCTGAAAGTATATTTATTATTACTCTAAATAAAAAAAATAATAATCTATATATTTCACAAGCAGACTTTTTATAAATTTACTTAGAAACTGAAAGATTCACAAAATTTTAGACATGTTTTGTTATTGTGCCAAATAAAGGGAAACATTTTCAAAAATGGTCTAAGTGATTCAGATATACTTAATGCCTGATTCTAAAAATAATTCATTAAAGGTAGGATTTTTTGGAACTATTCAGATGTAACTGTTATATATAGGATAGGATATATATACAGGGATAGGATATAACAACGATATTGAAAATGTCATTAGGATTGATTCACACCCTTAGGAACCCAGATACCTTAAAAATTGACTTCTACTAACAATTCTTGAAAGTTCTTTCTGTTCTGAGTGAAACTTAAGAAACTGAGAGCCTAAGACACTTCCAAAATTTACCACAGGCTCATAAAACACTTAATAGTTTTTGCTCAATAAAAATAATGTTGCATTTCCAGAATATTCATCTTCCTCAAATTTGATAAACAGGCAAGATTTTTATGACAAAACACTGTTTTCTAGGACATGTTCTATGACTTCTTTTTGCATGTTTTACCGTAGAATAACACATATGGAATACAATGATAATTGATATACATTTGTCCTTGATTATAAAAGTGTGTGTTTTCCTTAYGCTGTAAACACATCACAGCTGGTCATCAGTGGGAATGGAAATGCTGTTGGAATTGAGGATATTCAGCTTCTTGAAACTGAAAGAAATTTGAACTGGATAACTCAGTTCTACTTGATCAATGTATCTGGTCCTTGTACAACTTGTGTTTCCCTTAAGAGATTTCAACTTATCTACCGTCTCCAGATAGGTGAAAGCAATTCAAGCAACTCATGTGTGTACAAGAAAAAACAAACGTCTAGCAAGTAGTTGACTATTTAGTCCATAGGATGCAGCTTACACAGTCATGGTGGCTATCTGAAACCTAAGTGCCCTTTGGGACTTACATTTATTTCTTAGGCATTTGTTTGAGACATTAAGGAGGCACTTAGTCTCAAGCATTTCACATTATTTTCTTCACAAGGTTATCTTTGATCTGAATAACGACAACTATTGACCTTCTCATTAATATCTTAAAGTAGGAACAAAGGAAAAAAGGGGGTGACCAAGTAAACTTTTGGGATCCAGTTTTGAGAGCTATGGGTTGTGTACATCCAAGATACACACTTTGTGCCTGTGTGGCTTTGTCTGTGTGTAAATCAAGCTTGCAAAAAAATTACATTTTAGAAAATCTGGCCTCTAGCTCTGGAAACAGGTTATATAACAGCACTTTTCATTCATCATGGGGAAAAAGCATCTTCTCTTTCTATTTAGTTTTGCTTTCATTTCTGGCTCCAGCCCATAAATAAATTGCATTATTTGCCTTTTATCTCTCTGGATAATATTTTATAAAGCTTTTTATTCTGTTTGAGCTACTCTTATGGACAGATGGACTGGAATACTACCTGCTGGCAAGGGTTTAATTTGTGACAGGAACTCTACCAGTCTTTCTTACCTCAGGCTGTTCATGGCATAACATGAGGAACTATCATTTACACTTGTGATAGTGAAGCAGATGTTGCTCTGCCCTGTGTAATCCCCACCTGGCACCATTTGGGTTGCCTATAGCTGTAACACGTGCAGTCAAGAGGTCAGCCTGCATGTCACTTGTGCTCTTTAAAATGGCTGAAGCCTTTTCTCCTTGTCTATTTTTAGCCTAGTACTGGCATGTTAAAAGAAAGCAGCACGTTGTTACTGAATAGCAGGAAGAAAGCAAAATTCTGCTGAGAAGCCTTTTGGCTTCAGTGGAGGTAGCAAGCAGCCTGAACAGTCACTTGTTCCATTCAATTCAAATTTATGACTCAGTACTTTTGAGTGATGGATGGCTGTTTCAGCGACATAGCCAGGGGGAGACCAAGCCATTCTGTGTAACAGTTTTTCCTTTTCCTCTTGTTAGGTGTATATCTGAGATSTCTTGCTATGATTTGCATGAAAAAGAACATGAACATTGAACTTTCATTTCTTCAGATGGATTACAATTACTATAGTGAAAATAATGCACAGTATTTGAATTATAAAAAAAAAAAACACCTTTGTTTTGATGGTTTTATAAATTTTGAGCGTTTGGATTTAATTTCCCTCCCTCCCCTCCCCAGGGGAAAAATTTAGGAGTTTAACATCCACTTAAGATTTCTGCGAATCTTCCTTAGCATTTCTTTCACGATCCTTCTGGCTTTCATAAAGGGTAAGAGACTGCTTCAGAGTACATAACAACCCAGACCTTTTCTGCCAAATGACATAAATATTCTGGTCAGGAATAAAGGGGGAGGCAGTTGAAACAACTCTTAGCTCTTTTGCCACTCACATTCACCAGTAAATTTGTTCTTGATTTCTTTCAGGAACTTTCATGAATGTAATCCTGCAAAAAGCTTGTGGATTTAACTTCAGTTCACCTGAATTCTATCTCTAATTAAGTACCTAGTTAGGAATGATAATGAATTGAAATAAGTAAGTTGAAAACTGAGCAAAACATGAGAGGAATGACTTTAAGGAGAAACTATTTCTTCAAATAATATACATTAAAAATATAAAATAAACAGCATATATTAGCACTGGCAATGAAGGAATCTGGAAAGACTTTCTGAAAGGTGCTTATTACAGGACAGGTTAATGGAGTTATTTTTAGGATGAGGTTTAGCCACTCAAGATTTAGTATGGCAAAACAGAACCTGAGTATAATTAGACTCAGAAATCAATTTTATGACCAGCATACCCTCAGTTTTTTTTTTATTTTTTCATCATTCCTATCATTTTTGTCTTGATTTTGCAGATCAGAAGGACATATCTATGTCTCCACCATCTTTACAACAGATGAATCAGAAAGGCCTGACATAGGTAGGCTCAGGGCGAATTCTCTACCCACTGATTTTCCAGGTTTCTCCTCTGTTATTCTAGCTGTTCATCATGAAGACCTGCAAAAATGAAGTGAAAGCAAACTTGTCATTTTTATTCTGGGAAGGCTTGAAAATATTCCACTGAATCAATCTTGAAGTGACACAATGAGGACTCACAGAGAAGCCAGAGGCAAACCTCCTATGAACACCACTGGGACTCTGGTGAAACTGAAGATGACCATAGAAGCACAGAAGTCGTCAGACCTGCACTGTATTCAGACTGAAGCAGAAGCCATTACCACATGCTTCAGAGGAAGGTGTCGGACAAGGACATAAAAATGTCAAAGGTCTGTTTTAAAAGGGAGCACAAAATGTTCTGGCACCCCACCTGATGTCTCTTTACTGTTCATCATTTTACCTTAGACATCCATTATGTAATACCAAGTATTTGGGGGCAGAAAAACTATCAGTTGTCATTTTACCCTTTTTGGGTTTTTTTTTAAATCTATTTTTGGAACATCTCAAACTTGGATATTATTGCTGTTCAACAGAAAGATTCTGGTGTTCACTTAAGATCACTGAGGATCTTCTTTAGCATCTCTTCCCTGATTCAAGATTCTGGCGTTACTGGATCATGCCTTTCTTTTACCCTAAGGACACACAAAGTGAAACCCTGGATCAGAATGAAGAAGCCAACACACTGTTTGACTCAGAAAGTTTTTTTTTATTGTTTGTTTTCTGTTTGTAATTGATGTTGCCTTCACAAATCAATTTACAATTGTATTTCTTTTCTAAAGTGCTTAAATGCTTTATATAGTATTACAGGCTCTGACAACCAAGAAACATGGAAATCTCAAGAAGAAAAAACAGATTTTGTTTGATCTCAGCTACTATTCTGTGTTCATTTCTTCATTTCACAACTTTTGACTTGCTTCCCAAATAGGTCAAGATCAGCCATTACAGATCAGTGTGGATTTGCTGTCTCTGAGTTCATTTAAGATTTGCTGTTCTTAGAAGAGCTAAAGAAAAGAAGTCAAATAGTCTTCACTAAGGACCATGGCTTAATTGTAAAAATGGACCTTGTGTGTAATGACACTGAATCTCACAGAAGCTAAAGGTTAGTTGGTGATATCTTCCTAATTTAGGCACCTAATTTTCTTCTACATTGTATAGGCAGAAGCAGGTTTTTAGCTGTAGGTGTCTCAGACTTTTATCTAAGATGATGTAGTTTTCTGATACAGTTCTAGTACAAGTGAATAATATATTAATAACACTATGGAAGTGTCTATGCTTTTTTAGATATCTGACAATACAAAGTTTCACCACTGATTGTTTGCTCTTGTTTCTGCTTCTTATTCCCACTAGCAGATTCCATGGTGGTGATCTCACTCTGAGGAAAAAGTTTCCACACGTGTATAGCAAATACAATTTTTTGGACAGTGTTTGTAACTATCAGCTGGCTCACTCCTGGCTAGCAAATGTGCTAGTAAATCTGGAAGGAGTAGCCAAAGAGGAGAAGGAAGACACCTAGAATATGAAAGAAATGCATGTTAGTGGTCTGTAGCATAAAGTGATGTCCGGTTCGTGTTCAGATGTACAGACTGGAAATACAGGAAAGAAAAGACACAATTATTGAAAGGAAGAAGTGGGTATAAAAAGAAGGCAGAGAGGTGAAGTCTAAATGTAATGTGGAAAGGCATGTATGGTGAAGATCATTATGTACAGTTTTCTGTAAACTCAAATATTTCAGTGGGTATCTAATACTTCCTAACTTTCTCATCACTGTCCCCTACCTCTGTCCATGAAATGGACAGAAACACTCACATATACTGTGGCTGTATAAAATCTACACAAGGCCAACTCTGATGGGCTGTCATACTGTTATACACTTTCTTGTACACCTTCCCATCTGAACTTTCCCAGTGTGAGAACCCAGAAAGTTCAGATTCAGTTATCTTGTGTGTACTTGATGCTTTAATAGAAAATTTATATATATGTTTGTATCTTTATTTATTGAAAATGTTGCTGAATTGAAACATATTTGAAACAGATTTATTCAGTTAACAAAATGTTTGCTACTACTCTTTAATATTTTCTAAATATTACTTTTTAAAAATAATTTCTTTTATGGGAAATTAATCCAAAAATTTTCTGGAGCAAATTTTTCATTTCCCAGCTACTTTTCAGATAATGCCAACATACAGGGTGAAATGTTCTCATTTTCTCTGAAAATCATGAGTTAGTTACTGAGATAGTTTCAATTTAGAGTAACTAAAGTTCTAAATTTGAAAACATTAAACATCCTTTTAACAATGGTGAATAGCTCTAACAATGTTCAGTTGTTTAATTTATAGTCAAATGAAACTTTGCATCCACCTCAGAGAGCAGCTGAGACCCTCTTTGATGGAGGAGCAAAACCAAGGCAATTAAGTAACCATAGTATCCCAGTTCAGTTCTTCAAGGCAACCCCACGTAAGGTCTGCCAAAATATATTTCCTAAGATTTCAATAATAATTTGTTTTGGGTTTTTTTGTTTTGTTTTGTTTTCTTTTCTTTTCTTTTTTCTTTTTCCCCTCTGTGTTTGCTAAAAGGAAACCATTCCAAACAATGAGGGATTGTTTGGAGTCAGGTGAACAGAGTTTGGAGTGAAGGTCAAATGCATAGAAAGTCTAGAACAGCTTTTATTTTGCTCAAAGTAYGTGAAGTTAACTATGTTTGTTATCCCTTGATCTCCAATTGAAAAGGAATTAAAAAGGTAAGGTTGCTGGAGAGCTCATTAAAACATGCACATTTTACTGTTGACTTAAAGTAGCAAGTTTGGCAGCCATTCATCTTGTAGTAATGTTTTTTATCTTTTTCGTATGATTGTTTCTGAAATGTAAAACATGTTGCCGCTCTATTGTTCCTGCCTATGATTTTGGAAAGGTAGAGCCTTAAAGATCAACATGATGAGTCAGGTGTAGTTAAAACAGTTGATCAAATGAAACAAAATCTCACAGAATCTGCTGCTATCATCATCATGTGACAACTGTTTATTCTGTTAGAAAACATAAATCCTTGCATAAAGGACATTTATAAATCACTCCTTGTTTTAGTTCCCTTTAAATACTAGAAGTGTAAAATATATGAATTAAGATAAATATTGAACTACTGGATCATCAGGGATAGTCTAATAATTGCTAGCCTGATTTATAAAACTGAAGCAAGCAATCCAAATGTTAAAGGCTAACTTGCTATGTATTGATTTAAGATGACATACTCCCATAGAGTACTATGGTTAAGGCTGTCCCTGTAGAGCTACATAAAAGAGGAGAACAGTGTGACTTCTCATTTTTGCCATCCCCAGAGAAGAGCAGAATCATTAGCCAATAATAACATCAGAGAAAAACCTATTAAACCTATTATRGGTGTCAAACCAACATGATGACATAAAAGTAAGAGTGAACAGAGACAGTGGCCCACAGGGGATGAAATAATAGTTTTGTCTGCTGCATTTTAGTGTCTGAAGTAGAGTCCATTTGGGTTTACACTTTTCAGCAGCAACTGTCAAAAGTGCCAAAACACTCTCAAGTTTCGATTTCATAACAACTTTCCCCCCTTTGTAACTGATCTTATTCATTAGTATCTGAGAAATAAAAGGCGGTGAACAACAGATACTAGCAAATGTTAATTATGAAACTATTATCCCACAAAAATCATTTGTAGCATAGTGTTGAAAAAGGAATGAGTACTAACTCACGAGTTTTATTATTAATTTCTTTTAGAATCAAGTTCATTAAGCACACTATGCTTATGTGTACAATTCATAAAAGTGATGTGGGAAAGAGAAGCTTGCCTAAAAAGAAAATTCCTTAAAATGTTCATATTTTAAGAATTTCTTTATGAATTCTGCCTAAGAGTAAGCAACAAATAAGATTATTTCTTAGAGAGCAGTCAAGGGAAAAGAGTATTCACAATGGAAGCCGTGTGGAGACAGGGAGAAGCATCAGGAACATTTATGAATCTGAACTTATGCATATGCAAGAAACATGGAATGAAAGTGAAAACAAATCAGTTCAGCCCAGTCAAAACCACTAAAGATCAAAAAAAAAAAAAGCTAGACAAAGTAATTTCAAGTTTCCTAGTAATCCTTCACYCAGAAGATTCCTTCTAAGAAAGGTAATCTGGGGAGTGGTAGGTCTGGAGTAGGTGTAGGTCACTTGGGATAGGACACCAATACACAGAACTTCTGCAAACACTCCCCTTGTTATGTGCTACTTATGGGAATCTTTTCAGATTGGTAGGAGTTAGAAACTATATCCAGACATTCTATGGAGAAAACCCCATTTGATTCCCCAAAAAAAAGTTTTCCTAGACAAACCCAAACTGAGAACTAAGACATGTTAGAAAGTGAGAAGTACTACTACAATCTGGCCTCTACTGTTACTCATAATTTTTAATTCAGAGATTAACTGTTATATTCCTTTAAACTGTAGCCTAACTGTATATAGGATTTTAAATATTGGGTTATTAAATTACAGTTATATTTTTACACTGCCTTCCACTCATGGCCACCTATAAATGTATGACAAATTTCTAGGGCTTGATACATAACTTTGGCTCTTCTGTAAATAACTCTGACAACCAAAGTAGGAATAGCTGTTCTCATATTACTAAAATGTTGTTGTATGTCTTTCAAAGAAAGGTATGATGCTGCAATGTTACTTACGAATATTAAGTACTGAGTTTCATTAAGTTATTATTTTGACTTAATTTATAACAGACTTTTCAAATAAGAAAAACTTGAAGGAAAACTGGCTCAAGGCAAACCTTTCTGAGGTTTACAGGGACTGAGGAGAACAGGATCCCATCAGATATGAAGACTTATTTAGAATGGTTATACAGACTGTTGGCATGTTTTTTTACAGTAGGATAACACTGTATAAGAAAAAGAACTTTGAAACAACAGAGTTTTAAGGAATTATCTGAATAAACAATTCAGGTAATGTCATGGTAAGAATGATCTCAGGGTGTCTCTGATCTACTGTGAAGCCTGTGCATTTTTATTAGGCAATCTTAGGCCACATTAGTTGCTATGGACTTAATGAGCATTAAATGAGCTCTCAGAATCTTTAAGGGACAATGCTAGACCAAGAGTTTTCAGTGGAACTGCTCAGGAGTTTCATTAAGCTSATGTTTATTTACTTTGTTCAATCAGAGGAGTAGTTTGCTTCTAAATTATCCCCAGACAACGCTATTCACCTTTACTAAAGAAGAGCTATTATGCTTTATTTTTTCAGCATTTCACATTATATTTTTAAAATGGTGGGGATTTAGATGACATAAAACGCACATATATACTGTAACTTTTTTTAAAAAGAAAATTATAAAATAATTATAGGATTAGTAAAATTATTTGAGGTGGTTCAAAATGTCATGCAACAGTTAGAAGGACAATGTCTTCTTCAGTTCTATGGATTTTTAAAATAGTTCTTATACAGTACTTTGCCAAGTAGGTATTCTTAAAATCTACAGAAACTTGTGAAGAAATGCACAGATACTTCCACTGAATACATGGCAGTTCAAGAGAAAAGTTAATCATGCAAAACTTTCCCTCCTTTTCAGTAATTTCCCTTTATGTTCTCTCTTAGGCACATAGACAGGCAAAGAACAGACATTCCATTTAGGCTTCATATGTAATCTGAAAAAAAGAAAATACGAGTAATTAAATATGGTGCATTGATTGATTTGACTTGAATTTTTTTTTTCCCAAAAGATAATCATAAACCCAACATTATATGAACGTACTACAAATCTTCCATGTTAACGGTATTAATTTCTCCTAAGCCTATCCTAGGTTAATTAAAAATATCCCATTAATGAAGAAAATATATAATTTACTTTGCTCTTTTCTACACAGACATATATGAATGGATATATTAAACTGTTAGGAGCAGTTTTATTTAGATTTAAAACTMGAAAGAATTAAATCTTTGCAATTTAGTCAGAAAATATCAAATATCAGAGTGATAAGAGTCTGAAGTGGTTAGTGCTGGTGATAATGTTTGACATACTTTTATCTTTTTGATCAAAGCCTGTTATCTTACATACAACACAAGGATAGTGTGAGTTTATTTTATCTTGATTGACAGCTTATAAAAGTGACATAGTTTGACAAATAGGAAAACAGTATTTTAATTTAAAAAGACCATTCACAAATGAAAGCATCCGTTCAAAGAAGAATTCTTTGATCTATAGAAGTGATATTTACACATAACACAACTGTTAGAGGTACCTCTTTGAATGAAGTATATGACAAAAATGATAGGAATACTTTGCATTTCAGACCATTTTCTACTAAGGATCTCAAAGCATTTTAACAATGCCAATGCATTGTCATCTAATATCTGAAAGTCAGGTATTAATGACTGCCATTTCATAAGCAGAGAAATTGAATCACTGAGTATAATACCAAAGTTGTCAAACGGATTTTGAATTAAAAAATAATTAAAGAGACATCAATAAATGGAAAATGATTTACTGAGGGTTGATTGTGTCAGAATAACAAAGTATACGTATTTTATAAGATAAATTACTCCAAACAGAGGAAATACAGTCATTTTAATCTGGACTTCAGTAAAGCATTTGACATAGCGTTGTGTGGGAAATGTTGAGGTCATGCAGGGAAGAGAAGGATTAGCACAGGAATTATAAGGCAAGGTAACAACTGCTTTGAGGATAAAGGACAAAATATGGTGAAAAGGAGACAACTTGTGTTGATAAAGTAATTATTGGCCTGTTAGTGGAATTCCTCAGGGAACGATCTTCAAATGGCTCTTGTCTTTATATCCTTATTAATGGCAATTGCACAAAAGGTAGGCACATGCTGATGACAGAGAGATAACAGGGAGGTATCATCACTAAAGAGAAGATGGGAATTTCTTACAGGATAAATGTGAGTAACAGAAAATTAAATTCAATAGTGCAAAACACAAGAAAGAGACATTTAGAAACTAAAAAATGTCACTTGTTAAGACGGGGTAACAGAGGCAAGAGTCCTAGTGATATGACACAGCTACAAGGTAATGTATCTGAGCTGGTTTTAAGAGACAAATTTGATTATCAAATCCAATTGCAGAATAGAAACGGGAAAACACTGAGCCCACAGAGATCTTGGTCAGGACTCCTGCAGGGAACTGAATCTTCACATCCAGGTTCAAGAGAAAATAATGCCCCCTGGAAGGGATAAAAAGAAGGCCAACTAGAATGATTAGGGAAATGCAAAGGCTCCTCATTAGCAAAAAAGCTAAAATACATGCATACAAAACCAAAACAAAAGAGCTTGGTTAGGTAGCCTAACAAAACACAGGCTGGAAAGAGATATGACTTCTCCAAATAAACGCACCAGGAAAATGAACATGGGAGAGGAGAAAGAACTACTTAAACTGAAGGCCAAAGTTAACAAAAGACATTTATAAACTGTCCAGGAATAAGTAGACTAAAATTAGTAGCAAGTTTTTACCAAGAAGCGAGACATTCTTGACCAACCTTTCTGGTAAGACTAATGATCACAAAATGATATGAAGATGTAAACTTGGATCTGTGTATAAAAGGGACCATGTACTAAGACTGGATGCAGGAGGCTGGATTCAACAGCCCAAGAGGATGTTTCCGGTCTAACACTGTTCCTAACATTGACCCTGAAGCAGCATTCCCTATAAAATTAGATAAAAATGAAATATTTTGGGATTGTAATTCAGGATACTTAGGGTTTTCAAATTATAAGGTCTAGTTCATCAACAATCTCCAGAGATCACCTTCAAATTAAAGAAAACTCCTAACAACTATAATTAATAAAATACATTTCATACAGTTATTTCTGACCATGTGATAAAAAATAATATTGAATTCTGTATATTATAGAATCTATACCACCATTACGGTTAAAAGATACGTGAACTTCAAAGGATACCCTTCAGTCCACAATCTCTTTATACTGATTCTCTCTCTATTTAAAGGCACTCCTAAGTATTTCTGGAGTGAGATAGATCTTCTGCTAGAACTGCTTAGCCATAACTGGTCTCAGTGTAATGTTTGTGTACTGAAGTGAGTCACTATAAAAACTAGTTTATAGGGTCTTAAAACTTGCCATACAGGTAATTCTTGATAGAAAAGCAGCTATCACCTAGTGATACCATGCTTCTCTGTCTCACTAGCATGCCTGGATGGATTCTTTGAGCTGAATTATCAACTTTACAAATTTGGTAACTGTAGGGGTGCTGAAAGTGAACTTGTTGCACCCCTCTGATTCTGCACTCCCTGCGCAACCTAGTCTGAGTTTAAGCAACATCTAGAATTACTTTCCTTCTCATTCCTGCAGAATTGATTATTAAATTTAGGTCCAGAAGAAGCTCTCCTCCTCTCATCAAACAGTAGACATCTGCTCTGCTAACTACTACGTGGAGTGGTAGAGTAAGCAGCAGACACGTTTGTACTAATTCAGTTTCCTTATAGCAGGTGGATATTTCCTATGCACGCAAGTCATTTTGGCAGCTACATAGTGGAAAGTCAACTCATAGACTGGAAAGCAATCCCTTAGCCATATTTATTGGATTTGGAGGGGAAAAAAAAAATACATATATATATATATTGTATCTCTATTTGGAAGAAAGAATACTGTAACTACACTTGAATAACTTCTTTTTATGCAAGGTCTTCTATCTCAATTTTCCAACTTTCTGTAACTATAACCATRAAGAGGACAATGTAGGAGTTCCCATAAAAGATAGTTCTCACGTATTTAGGTGCATGGGATTTCTCAAAGCTGCTGGAGGTAAGGATGAAAGGAAGGAAGAAACTTTGATCTCTGATACATTCTCCCATAGCTGTATTAATTAATCCTGATCAGCATTCAGGGCTGCCTTTTGCTTTTTCTTAGTTTTCCTTGTCATCCAATCACATCAGCATTTAATTCTGAGGAAAACTGCCACTGCAATAAATAGCAGAATTGCTTTACTTCAGCTTGACTCTACAGTTTGCCAAGACTGCCAGCTCTATCATGAAAACCTTGTCTTTTTGTTCTCATTCTGAAGAATCACACTTCTAATCCTCACTGCCAGAATACCACGTCTGAAGCTGGCAGAAATTCTCACAGTTTCCAAAGTTCAGGGCCCTGCTCTGCAAGTTCCACATTTTGACATGTGGGTTGTCTGCCCACGTAAGTCGTTTCCTTCTGGTATATATAATCATGAATTTCCTATCAAAGAAAAACAGGGCAAAACAAATACAGTAACAACAGGGRTAGGCAGTATTCCTGCAGAAACAGACACTTTCCTAAAATAAAACTTGCTGGCAATCCAGAACTCACTGGCAAGGCTCACACCTGTAAATATATTCCAAGCTCAATGTTGGATCAGGTTCATGACCTGTTATGTCTTTTTAACTTGTGTTTTCCTTCTTCTTCTGAAGAAAAGCTATGTGACTTCTTATGAGTAAAGTAAATACTACATTTTTAACAGATATGGAAAAATACTTAAAATATTCATGACAACAGAAACTGTTTCTTTTGTAAAATATATTTTTTAAATAGAATTATACTATTCTTATGCCTTCTACAGGAAGGCAATTAATTCTCTTGATTTTCTTAGAAGTACAAATAATCTGTCCCTAGAAACTCTTTGACTGCAAATCAAATTGACAACAGCAGATTATACAAGTAATGTGAGAACTTTAATGACGTTATTTCATACTTTTAATCCACTCAGAAGTTCATTTACTTCAAAATATTGAAATTTGAATGCTGTTTGTTTATTTCATGAACTTGAATTCATGTTTTGCTGTACCATATGAATTCAGTACTTTTGAAAGAAAAAATATTGAACTAGTCCTGTGGCAGGAAGGGGAAGCTTCTACCTTGTTTCCCTGTTGTATTTTAATTTTCACCAGAAAAAAGCCCCCATTGTACTTCAGTGAACAATGCATTCTGTTATTAAATCCTACGGACAACAAAATAACAGGGTAGTGCATTTCATTTGAGGGCCTTCCTTGGCTTATTAAATCTCAGGGTTCTCTTTATGGAAAAGCAAGCAAGCTGTATTTTTCTGACAATGCCTACAGTGGATCCACAGGATTTTTATACAGGAACTTTCAACAACATTCTTTTCCCAATATTCTTTACTGTTAAGAATTAAATGCAGGCTAAGTGTTGAGAACTGAACACTCAGTAAAATCTGTAGTTAAATAGTGATATATTTAGATAGCTCCAGAAAAAAATTTTTTACGGACTACATTGTAACAGTTTAAAACTCGAGAAAACTTGAGAAAACAAGACAAAAAGAAACAAAAAAAAGTCAACAAAATATCCACTGATAATCAGAGTGCACAAAGTAAATCTGAGGCTTAAGTTCTTTGGAAGGAACAGATCACAAAACCTTTTCCTGCTCCTTGCTTTCTCTGGGTCATAAAATAACTTGCTATTGGCTCAGCTCCATTTTAGCCAAAGAATTTCCCACTTCTCCTCCTCTTCTCTTATTCTACACTTCTGTTTGAAATGGGATTGAACAGACTAATTTTTCTTTCCATTCTTTAAGCAATGTTGCAAGAAGGCTGGGTTTGGAGAAGGGCTGGCAAGGTAGGAAGGAAAAATGGTTTTCATGTGCTTTCTAATGTACTGAATCAGACACACATAGAGAATGAAATGCAGTTTTTATTTTGAGCAACCCTTAAAATAATGCAGTTTGTAGAATAAATAATAAAAGTACCTATCATTTTCAGGCAAAATCCATATATTAATTAAAAGAATAAATATTTCTTCTTGTATTTTAGTTAACAGACATTGATCTGATGGCCAAATATTTACCACGTGCTGCAATCCAATGTAGCAGAACAAAGAGATGAGATTTTAAAAGTAGTAACAATGTCTATAAGTTTTAGCAAATTGTGCTATTTTAGGATCTGATCTTGATGCTTTAGGTAAAATTTTCTTTTGAATTAACTTTTTAATGATTCAGGTGAAGAAGTTAGCTATCTAGTCAATTTTGTAATCCAGGCAAAAAAATCCAGCAGACAGGAAGGTGAAAAGTCACTATCAACTCAGGCTAAACAGTCAATGAAATATTAGTGGGAAAACAAACTTTCCTTACTTCTTGCTATGCAAACAGCAGTCAGTTCAGCAGCTCTGAAAGGGGAATGTTGATGGTAATGACAAAACAACGGAGTCAATTGTTCACATCGGTACGTAAAGCTTCAAAGTTTACAGATAACATAATCAGTACTATTCATAATGCAATGTTGACTTCTCCTGACATGTGTTTAAACCTTATCTTATAAAATGTATAATTTTTAAATAGTGTAATCGCACCTTCTTCAAAAGCCCCTTATCTTTTATTAATTTTTTTTTTTCCAAGAGTGAAATAACAACACGATCAGCAGACGATTGAAAGGCTTAGCAGAAAACATTTGCATTGCAGGAGAGTGATCACTATAAAAAATGTATGTTAGAGTGTACCTTACAGTCCAGACAAACAGTACATACTAACTATATATATAAAAATACCACAAACAGGATGTTCCAGTGACTTTGCTACTCTGTTCCTTGCCAAATAAATCTATTCCTTATCATCCAATTTTACACATGCTTTCTACATGAGTCAGGGTACTGTATTTTGTTAGAATGGCTTGGAACTGTTGTAACTGCTGAAGTCTCTATAGGCTCTGAAATATGCCTGTATTCTTGGTTCTTCTAGATGTCAAAGATACACAAAATTCAGATATAAATGCATTGCCTTAAATTTAGAGTCTAATAAAGCTCACAGAAATGGGTATTCTGAGTTGAAGAAAGCTTGGATCCACACACATATTGAGGTGGGACAAGGAACTTTGATGTCAGCTGTTTTCTTACGCTCCCAGTTCCTTCTATTTAGCCTTGTCTCAGAAAAAAAGGAATATGGCATGCTCACTAAATAATGATTGTAATTTTACGGTGGTAGTTTGGAAGCTTTCTGAGATGAGGGTTATGAACTTGAGTGTAAGGCCTGCTATTTGTAATGCAGTTTACCTTTTGGCCAGACAAACTCCTGCTTGTTTACAGGGCAGGTTAGGGCACTTAAGCTCCAGAGGGCTATTATCACACTGCATATTATCACACTGGTTTTCAGTCTCACTTATAACAGCTTCTGAAAGCATTTCAYGAATGAATTTGAATAGAATACTGTGATGGTGCTCATCTTCTTTGTTCATTGTAGTTTGGACTTAACCACATAACTATTAGACCTTGTAACTGAACTTCTTCTTGCAAGCACATAGCCACCTACTAGACAGACGACCTTTTAAACTTCACAGTAGACTAGATATGTATATGAGGTATTACCTAGATAAGGTGTCTGTTTCTGTGGCTTTATGTTTATATTGTGTTAGAGGACTATAATATAGTGCTGAAAGCTATAGTAAAAAATCTAGAAAAATAATACATAGGTTATTTCCTTTTGCACTACTACATTACTGCAGCTTTATTTTTTCTGACTTTCAGGCACTGTTTCTTCTTCCTTTGGGCTAAGCAGAATATAAACCCATATAACAAAACATTTTTTATATAATGCAGCTGTGAAATCAGACTGACCTTGACTTTTGTTTCTAGGTAGCTATATATTCCTTTTTAAGAAACCGGGGTGGCGGGGGCATGCAAGGAAAATCAGACATGGAATGCAGAATGGTCTTGAATCTGAGTTAACATGATATTGTGACAAGCCAAAAGATTTGATGAGGTAATGCACTCACTCCATGGTGCTGAATGATTGTACTAGTCCATTTGGAAAGCTTACTTATCAAGATCACTTAATGTAGATATATGAACCAATAGCTGTTTATCACTTCAACAGATATTCTCCCCAATTTCTTCAGATTCAGACATCCGTACTACAAGCTGTACTAAGAGAGGTTTTATAGATGATGTAATATAAGAATGTGAATCAAAAAAGCTGAGATCACTCGTTTATTGATTTGACTTTTCATGCTCAAATTATTTAGTTGATGGATGATGTTAGGTGTATAAAGTAATGAAAACATAGGACTAGACTATCTCCATCTTTTTGTTAATGGTTTATCAAGATGTATRGGATGGATTTGTACTTGTCTGGGGGCATATTTGCTTCATTTGTTTCCAACATTTGCAAATACCCTAGCCACTTCAATATCCACAAAACCTGAAAGATAAGGCTATAATGCAAAGTTATTATTTTATTATTTATGAGCACCATCAATTAGTTTTCTCCCTTGATGCTTTGGGATCTGTATTTCAAGGCTCGGTATCTGATCTGTTCAGAGCTTGGTCTGGGCTTTTACAGGCAGCTGTTGCTACTTTATTGGCTGCGTGTATCCACACTGAATCCTTGACATGGTTGCCTCTGCCTGAGGCCTGAGCTGAGGTGCTCTCAGAAGCTGTACTGCTTCAGAGGGAAGTCCTGTTATTCTCCTCCACCTGCCTTCTCTTTCCTCAAAATCTATTTTGTATTTTCTCATATTGTCTACTCGTCACTGTCACACAAGTGCTATGCAATTGTTTATACTTAAGCAGAGGTGTGTTTGCAGACAGAGTGACAATTGGGAGGTACCTCTTCTTTTTGTCATTTATGGTTTATTATGGTACTACAATAAATGAAGATAAGGAACCTTGAAGACATGTTTGGAGATCTAACATCTTTTAAATTTCTGTTGTTTGGAAATCTCCAAATGGAGAACGTCATTCTCTTCTTACCCATCATCTTCTTACCCTTTAGATGCATGAGAAGGTTCAGGGTGCAGAATAGTTTCTACCAGTCTTCCACGAGTATCACAACTGGAGCTTTGTAAACCCTTCTTTGCTCCTTCTTTAGGACACTCCAGGAATAGCAGGGTATCTTCCTACACCTCCAAAACTTTGTCTCCACAGCTGTCTAGAAAAACAAATATATAATTAGAAGCCAGGAGTGTCTGAGATCTGGGCCTGGCTTTCCCTTAATATCTGTTGGACAATAAGTGACTTCTTCCTGTTTGGGTTTTCTTCATTGTAAAATAGTAATAATAGTACTCACTCACCTAGCTGAAAGGGAAGAAAAATATGAATCGGCTGTCTATAGAATGTAAATATGTGTAAATCTTTATTTTCTTACTGATTTTGTGTGTTTTATTTGTGCAATGCACACATGAAGCTTGATATAAATTGTTGGTTAGTGAAAAATGAAGAAGCTGTAATAAACTGAAAATTACAAATTAAATCTGCAAAATATAGAAAATACCTTTGTAACTGCTGCCTAAATAAAGAATTATAGTGACAGATGTTTTATTGTATAGACTATAATATAGTGAAATAGTGTTGTCTATCTGAACGGAGGTCTTGAAAGACAAAACCAGACACCCTGACCTCTGTATGGCTGGGTGAAATTACATGATTAAAATATACGTCTCCCAGTTATAGAAGGGAAGACAAATAAGCAGAAATTAAAATAATGGGAAGGGATCACTGAGAAACAGCAGCCAAAAAGGAGACAGATCGCATATATATTACTGAAYATACCTAAAAAATCCCCACTACATTACAGACATGCAACATACAGAGGATAAGCAAATTCAATAGATCAAAGAACTATGAAGCATCCACCTTTAATATAATGTTGCAGATTTTTTTTTCTGCCACACTTGCTTTTTTTATTATTATTTTATTCGGTTTTCATAGAATACTTTTGACTGCAGTGTTGCATTCCACTCTCCAAGAATAATTAATTATATTTTTTGTTTCCCTAAAATGTCTTCTCAGATTTATTTTTTTTTTGACTGCTTAAATTTCATTTACATTTTTCCTTTGGAATAAAGTTTTGTGATTTTTTTTTTTTCTTAAAAACATCAATCACTTTGCCTTTGAAAATTAGAAATATGTGACTCAAGTAATGTTGGACATAGCTACGACTGGAGAAAAAATGTGTTTATGAAAGATTACAAAATAATTTCCAGCTAATCAGACTGTAGAGATCTTCTATATAACCTTGTGTATCGCTGATTCCCATGCAACAGTTTTATTAGGGAGTTAGCCTTCTTCAAACWGCTTGGAATAGGATCCTCATAGCATGGTACTGGATGACATCGTAATGACATGACTCTCCAGAATGAGACGATACCCCAGAAATTGTTTAGATGAATCAAAATATTCTCAACATTGTCTGTCTAAAATCTGAATATCACCTCACTGTTTTATCAAGTCTACAAAGAAAGAATAGTGGTAGTCAGCATCCTAGTAAGTTGACTTAGAGACTTTAATTTATATTCCTGTTCCACCTCTTATTTGATCTTGAACAAGTGAGTTAGGATGAAATTTTTTAATGTATGCAGTTAAACATACAGATAGTTAGGAGACGAGGGTCTGTATCTTGAAGGTCTGAAGGACAAATCTATACACTGCATGCAAAATTTGCCTAAGCCAACTCTAGAATTGGAAGTGCTGGTGAGTCTGACATAGCTACCCCTCAAGAATATTTGCTCAGGCACAACATGAACATGATTCCAGATGAAACTTCCTATGCCTTTGTTTCCAGATCTGCAAAAAGGACACTGCTCTATTCCTGTGAAATTACCTTTTTGTGTTCAGCTAGTTTAGGATCTCTGCACTGTGGCATCTGAATCTGATCTGCTTCTGCATCTGAAGCAGACATGCTCCAAATATTAAAAAATGTAGAGATTAACCTCCTGCTACCCAAATCTCCCATTTCTGAAGGGAGTTTAATAACACTTTCCAGAAATGTCTGAAATGTGCCTGGACACTGTTAATGAGAGCCAGGTAAGTAGCTAACAAAGACTGACACATTTATGACATCTTATAACAAATTTGAAGAATTTAGCCAATATAATTGACATACACCTGATACTCCATAACAAAGCTGAAAATTTTTTTAGAACAAAAGAACCTGTCTGAGGCAAACTTGCCAACCTGCCACCTTTACTCCAGATGACTATTATCTCTGTAAGTGAAATTTTTCAGTAATTTTACAGTGTTGCTTGAGTTATAGACCACTAATCTGTAGCAGTAGAGATATAGCAGAATTTAGCCCTAAAAAAAGAACAGACAGTAAACCCCCCCCCCCCCCCCCCCCACATATCTGCAGCCTGCCAGCTTCTTAGTGCCAATATTTACCACTATGACTACCAGCCCTGGGAGATACGTGAAGTAAAATGTAAGCAGAGGCTGGTGATACGGCCATTTAAAAGTGCAAACATGCTAAAAGAAAGTCTGCACTTCAAAGGAGTCTGCCACGGTAAAGTCACCGGCAGGACTACTAACAATGCAATTTTTATAAATGAATGCCCAGTAAGCTAATACATTTTTTAAATATGAGTCTTTTGTGCCAAGTGATAAAGTACAATCATTATCAATCTGATAAAATGAATGAACTTTCAACAAGAATCGATGGTGCACACTGTGTATGCACTTTGTCAGTCCTACACAAGGCACAAAAGAGAGTTATCTGAAACAAATCCCTCCTGTAAGGGAGGAATAGGAATCATTAAATATATAAAGTGGTTATCACACAGGTTGATGTTATGATGTGCCGACTGTATTATGTGTAATATACAGGACAAATGAGTTTCATACATGTAAGAGTTTATTGTCTACGTGTACACTGGCAGTTGGGGCAGTTTAATAAGGCTTCACGCCAAGACAGCTCCCATCTTCTATCTGTACACTGGATGACTTGCATTGTTATGCTGCCATGAAATTTCCGCTTTGACCTTCCCCCTGGGTATGAGGCTTGGATCATTGCATGAATCACTTGCTTTCAAGCTAGCTCTAGTGGCTTGGGCTCAGAAGAAAGTTCAGTCCTTTTTCATTGAAATGCATGCCAAACCTGTATTAGCTTTGGTGTCACAAAGTTGTTTGCAGTGTGAAAACCAAAGGACAAAAAAAACAGAATTAAAACCCTTATAAAATCATCCCAGTCTTTATGACATAGGAAAATCAGCATAACAACAGCCCTATTTGAGATATCTAAGAAAAAAGCCTCCACAAATTCTCTCATCTATAACGTCTAGCAGCAATTATTTCCACTATGTAATTGCACTTGATGTGAAAAAGTGGTTCTTTTTCTTGCAAACAATAATGTACGGTATAAGATTGGAAGTCTACCTAGTCCAGTCTTCTGACCCCAGCAGGGACCAGTGCAAATGCTTTAGAGGAAATGAAAGAATTCCGCTATAGATAAACATTTCACGCCTGTGGGTCACCAACTTAAAAAAAAGATACACAACCAAAGACAAAATGCCAACTACCATAACTTGTATTGTCACATTCTCTTACACCCTCCACTCAAAATCAAATTATTAGTATATCATACTCCTACTCTACTATGTTACACATCAGGGGTAGCTGCAAGTTACCTTAGATTGTGTACTGAAGTTCATTTACTGAATAGTCCTATGGTCTTTTTCTCTACGTTCAAAGAGTACAAATATCTGAGGACCTACTGTATCTGTGGATTGAATTCTACAAATGCATAGAAATCTCTACTTGTGGCTTCCTTCCATCAAATTAATTATGTTACTTATGTAGATACGACTACATAAGTGAAAATCAGTGTATGATACTGATTTGGTATGATACTGATATGGTACTGATATGATACGGAGAATCAGTAACTGATACTTTTTTCCATTTATTTGGAACTGTATACCATTGTATAACTAACACAGTTAAAACACCACTTCCCAATAAAAGGAGGATGTTGATATTACAAATATCTTTAGAAATTAAAAGACTTATATTCAGGAACTCTAGATGATGAGAAATTGTAGAATCATTAAGACATGAAATCCAGGGAGATAAATGATCTGATATATATGGTAATTAGGTGACATTGGGATAAGCACCTCAGAAATATGATAGATAGACTTTGCAATACACWGTTTCCTTGATAATCTTTCTACATACATACTCATTCTTTCCTCTTCAGAACAATATTCAGCTGCTAATCTCTTTATACTTGTACTTGTTCTTTGCCCTTTTGGTCCCATTCACAGCCACATGAATCACTCCTCTTCCAGTTCACCTAGCATTCTGTTAACATTGATGATGGTTCAGCTAGCACACGAATCACAAGCAATAAATATGTAAATTGTTCATTTTCATGTAAACACAAAGCCTTCAATAGACTTTTCATGCACAAAGACAGTTGCTGGAAGTTGGGAACCTTCTAAGAAATGAAATGTGGTTGGGAAAAGTTTATCATGGGTATTGATAAAATCAATATAATTCAATAAATACTTTGCTACTACTTGCAGATGCCAGTTTAAAAAAAAAATAATTGGAGGATTCATGGAAAAATATAATCTGTTTTGTCTTGAAAAAAAGGATATTCTGTCCAGGATTAATTTGATATAAATCTTTGGCTACTGTAGCAAAGTGGTCAGAAACCCCAGCTGGAAAAACAATATATTTTCATACTTTAAAATTCATATAGTAAACTTTTGTTGAAAATCACTTAATAGGTGCAGTTGTAGGCAATAAAATCTTAGCCTCAGAGAGCAAAGAAAGGGACTTAAAAAATTAATTAAGTTGGGAGGTGCTGCACAAAAACAGTCTAAATATGAAAATTATTCATAACCAAATTATACTTGAACTTTTTCCTTGGTTATTCCTCTGCTGTCTTAACAGCTTCATTTTCCTCACTCATCTATCCTACTTGAATGCAACTGTGCAACCATTATGAATAAATTTGTCCTACGTTACCAAAGTAATTGACTTTGTTGTTGGTATGGAATACGCCAGTGTAGAGCCCAGATATTTACAGAATTAAAAGTGTATTTGCTTCAAAACACTGTGTGTAAATGAAACAAAAACAAAAACAAAACCAAAAACAACAGCTCCCCACCCACCCCCCCAAAAAAAAACCTTACCAGAAAATCACAGGTTTCTGTCTGTCTTCTTCTGCGATACTGTTTGACATAGCTTTTGACAAATACCGATACTGTGTGGCATGTCCATGCTCAGTGCATATGCCAGCATGATGAGCTCATTACAACAATTAGGAATTGCCACTGCAGATATTAATTTAATAAGCTGATGTCAGGTCTTCGATACCATCTAGTAGTAAATGCTTCAGACATATTTGAAAGAAATCCTTAGCACAGGAAAAGTGTGTCAATAAGTTCATAAAGTGTTTCTTCCTTATTCCTTTCAGTTAGTGCAAAGCTCGTGCTCTGAAGAATGAGAATTTATATTTATGGCTGGCAAGTTGTCACTGATAAAATCAATATTCTCCAAATCTGATTCCTGCTGTTTATTTTTTAATCAGAAATACCTTTAGAGTCTAGCAGTTTGGGGACTTACTTTATAGAGTTGTCTGAAAGGATTAGCTGTAATTTACATTTTGAACTAAATTTCACAGAATGTCTCCTTTTACAGGTCATGGTCTAATTTCTTTACCATTCTGCTTCCCTCTGATCTCATTTTCCTCTCTTACCTAAACTAAACCATTGGGATTCTGCTAATCTCATTTTATATGGAAACGAAATGTCACACATGATTGTTTTGTAAAACAGCTGAGTTGATTTTCTGTTATTCTACATTTTTGTGACCATCTAATATCTATTAAATCCTTCTCAATGCACGGTTGTTTCTTTGACATTTATCCTGTCCCTGTCTTTTGATACTACTGTGCCATGAATCTGGACTGGTTCAGTTCTCTCACTAGCTAGAGAGGTTAGGTAGAGGCTTAGATCTGAGTTCAAACCCAAACTTGAACAAAACTATTAAAATCAACATGGGAGCAATGAGCTCCAGATTTTGTACTCGGACTCCAGATGTTTTCTCAGGAAACAGACCATGATTTTATTTAATTGAAATTCACATAGAAATTTTAATGCCCAGTTATTAGCATAATCTAAATTAATCATTTTAACATAACAAAGACATGTAGATTCTTCTTTAATTGCTGAGTTTTGAGTTTTAACTCAAAACAATATACAAACGTACATCGCACAAATCCCAGACTTGTAGAAGTCCTCATGTACCTATCCCAGAATTTTTCTGCTATTGTAAGTGCTAAAATCTTACTTTCTGTTRAGTGAAAACTGAGAAAATTCATCTGTTCTTGGCAACTGATGCTCTCATAAAATGACACAGAACAAGAAGTTCACAATAAAAGGAATGAGAGATGTCAACAACGCATTCTTAATAAATATCTCATAACCATTCTTGCAACCGTAAGTGGTTGCAGGTATGAAATGTTCATGGCTGGCACTATGGAAGAAAGATGAAAATACATTTCTGGCTCTCATACTGGCAACTGCACACATAAGATGCTGGTGCCTGGCTGGTGGTGGGGAGAACTAGGGTCCTGTAACTAGTAATAGATCATGGTCCAGAGGATATCAGTTCTGACGTGGGGTAAGAGACAGMGAATACTCAAGAGAGTCTTTGTGTAGCCTGTTCAGCTCAGCCAGCTCTTGGCTAATTAGCCTGTCAAGGGAGCTAGCTCTGGCTATACTTGTCTTTTATTAACTGAGATGCCCTCCAATTTCAGTTTACTGACAGATAATTTTCAATTTGATTGGTGACACTGAACACACTCCTTGGTTCCACACCTCTCCTTGTTACATCTGGATGCGCCAGCATTTTTGCAACTAGCCGCAACACCCAAGTGCATGTTGCATTATGGTGCAGAGAGAAATGACTGTCCTATACTGGTGAACATGAATCCTGAAGAGATCTTGGCTTCATTCCCAGCTTGCCCGGAGGCAGGATGCACAGACACAGGAAAGCCACTTATAACTCTGTTTTTAAGGTGACAAGAACATGTAGCTCCCATTGAAAGGCTGCCATTAATCTCTATGCAACTGTTGCTTTTATGAGAAAAAGAATTCTGAATTTATGCAGTCATGCTGGCTTGGAGACCTGTCTTGACAGAGCTCAGCACCTACTGCAAAAGCAGACTATGTATAAGACACATGGAGGATGGAGGTCAGAGTCACATTTCTGGGTACACGGCGAACAAGGAAGTGATTTGGAACAGTTATCATGAATTTACTGAGCCTAAATCATGTCTGACTAAACTGATTGCTTTCTATGATAAATGACTAGATTTTGGGACAAGAAGAGAGTAGAGGATATTACCTACCTTTACATTAGCCAGGCTTTTGACACTTACTTTCCACAATATTGTATGCAAGTTAGAATGCCATGATCTGTATGGAAGGCCAACCAGCTAGGCAAAAAGCTAGTTGGATGATTGGTCTCAGGGAGTAGTGGTAAATGGGTTGTATGCTGCCTAAAACCTGGTAAGACATAGTGGTCTATACCGTGACACGTCTTGTTTAACATATTCTTCAATGGCCGGGGGACGTGATGGGGCACTTGCTTCTTAGGCTGGCAGATGACACCAAACTGGGGGAACTGGCCAACGCACTGGAGAGCAGGGCTGCCATCCAGAAGGACTGGGGCTGGCTGGAGGAATGGGCCTTGTGCAGTACAGCCCGGACAAATGTTGAGTCTTGCCCCTGGGAAAGCAGAGCCCCAGGCAACAATCCAGGCTGAGCATTGCCTGCCCGGGCAGCAGCTCTGCAGAAAAGTCCCTGGGGCCCTGGAGGACAGTGAGCTGCACAGGAGTCACCCTGGGGCTGGCAGCATTTGGCACTGTAGGAGCAGGAACTGCTGAAACTGGCGTAGTTTACATTGGAAAAAAATAACACTCGTTTATTTACACTTACTTAAATGTATATCTATCTTGTTTGTGACTCCTTGTTTCAGCTGGGAGGAGCAAAAAGCATATTTTCCTGATTTACATAGGGGACTAATATAGTCCTATTTTCCACAACTGCATATTTCTGAGAGAGAATGAATGCCTCTCTTCCTACCTACGGCTTTGGAAGGGAGACCATCTAAACAGCAGCCTGAGACCAGAGTCAGAAGGCTGGTGAGGTTCCTCCACTGGGAGGAAGCAGCAGCATGAGCTGTGACTGCTTTGACTCCATCAGTTAAAGAAAGTTGGAGGGAGGAGAGCCTGAATGCTGGAATTGCTGTACATTTGGATAGAAGGGAAACAAAAAGTGATGCAGGAGAGATGACAGCTAACATGAAAGATCTCAGTGGGACCTAAAAGCCCGTAATTGGTTTCTGACAGAGGGAAAAAGTAGAAGGTTCTTCTTTCCCTTCCTCAGGCTCTGGCCTTGCCCTTTCTCAGATTGACCACTAGTAATGGCATTTTGAAAAATTTATTTACTTTTATTAAAAAAAGTGTTCTCTTAGTAACTATGGGCATATTTTGTAACCTTATAATCCTGTGTAGTTGGTATCTGTAGTGTTGACTCTTAGAATGGCTGTAAAACTAATTTGTAAGCTTTAGTGCTATAATAATTTATATAGTCCAAGAACATAGATTGAATATGATTTGGAACAAAACATGAATATTTGAATGTAGATTTGGAAGTCAGACCAAGTCTAGCTTGTCTAGAAAAATACCCAAAGCTTGGTGGGATGAGTGAAATTCCTTTCCTTGACAGTCTGTAAACGCTAGGGAGTAATAGCAAGGTACTTAATTGGCTCTTTCCTAGTTTATTGCCCTGTATTAACATCAATTGAAGTCACGAAGAAGCTCTATGCAGAACGTTGTCTTGAACCGTATTGATTTGCCTTTCCTGGTTAATGAGTATTTACATATGATTGCACAAATGGAGATATTTAATTCTGGGAACCATTTAATTTTCATTTACTTATTGGAATATAAAACGTCGAAGGAGTGCAYAAGAGATTTTCTTTTTAAAAAATGGTTGCCTAGTAAAAAATATTGTCTCTGGGGATGTTATCTGGATTAGAACAGAGATGTGAGTGTTGCCAGAATGCAATTTAGGTGTCTGGACAATGGCGAACATGCTGTCAGGAGAGAGCTAACTGACAGTTAGGAAAGCATGGAGGTAATGCAATGTTTTCCACAGTAGCCAGATTTCGCTTCCAGAGCAGCAAGTTTAAATTAACTCCTACATTTTCATATTCACGGAGATTTGTTATTCTTTTAGGTGCTACTATTTTGGAAATAGCATAGAACAAGAAGATAGTGAAAATCAAGTTGAATGAAACTTTTCTGTTTCAGTAATTGTATTTTGAAACTAACAGGTATACAGAAAAGCTTCCAAGTCTGGCTGAGAGACAAACTGTGGCTGGAATACACCAGAAGAAGTAAAGGAGAAATTTAAAGATACGAAATTTCTAAATATATGAAGTTTCCAAACCACCTTCATCACAAGAAAATGTAAATCTGTGTACCTTGAGCTTGTATTGACAAGGAAAGCTGTATTTGCCTCTGTTTTACTAAAAGTCAGCTAAAGCAATTTTGATTAACAAAGGCTGTGAAGTGTCACAGAGTTAATGGCATCCTGAGAGGCAGGGCATATCAGTTAGATTTAACTCCTCTGTGGAAAGTAGTTCATAAATAAAATCTCAGGATCTCCTGACAAAATATTTTCTGAGAAATGTAAAATTATAGGTGTATGCTTGACAGTAAAATTTATACTAGAAGCAGTAAAAAGAACTTTATTAACATAAACAAGTCAAGTATCCTAATCCTTTTCAGAACTCCTAAGCTTCTCAATAAGACAAACCCTGGACAAGAAAGTTATCTTGCATATAATTTAGCCTTGGGAAAGACCCTTGTCAGCATCTTTTTGAACAACACATTTTCTTAAAGGACTTTAGAAAGGTTTGTACAACTTCTGCTGGTGTAATGCAGTTATTGCAAAGGCTGAATTTCATTTCAGTTTTAGATGAAAAAGGCAATGGAAATAGGTATGGAATGGGTTAATTTTTTTAGGCTAACACAGGTCCTCAATTATTTATCACAATTCATGAAATTTGAAGGGCACTAAATGAAGGCAGCTGTACTGGCTCCTGTGTCAGGTTACTGTCTGACACCCAAATAACAGAGAAAGACCACTTCTTCACGTCTTTGCCACCACGCATTGTATGCCTCGTGAAAGCTGTCAACAATTGTTGGGTTTTTTTTCCTTCCTGAATGCTCATAGGCGACTTCAAACAGTCCTGGTAGTACAGAATCAATACCTTAGCGCCAGCAGCCGCGGCAAAACTGTTATCATTATTGTGTTTACCCTCGATCGGGTTACACTCTTTCCTCCCAAAGCCACTAAAAATTCCAGCAAACACACACAGCATCTCCTTGGCAAGTTCTGTCCGCCTTCTGCAGGTATCAAACATGTTTCATTTTTTTCCTTCATGGGAAGGTGCTATGGCTAAGAAATAAATTGAGATAAAAACAGGCAATGAGAGAAAAGACTACCCAGTCTTTAATTAAATGACATCAGGACACTGTTTCAAAACACCAGTGATTATTGAATTGGCACCCCGACCTGCTAAAACCAGCAAAAAATAAGCCAGTAGGAGAAATGGACCATGAAAAACTTCAGATTTACTGTGACGGTAAACAGTATACCCTTCGATGATTTTCTTCTCCTCTCAGACAAAGCACACACACGCAAGCTTGCGCTCAGAATGCAGAAAACAGAACCATAAAAAGGTGTGATTTTATATAGACAGATTTAGCCTACCCTTTAATTAATCAGCTGAATGCCTCATTTTTACTTCAACTCATTCAACATTTCTGGCTTTGTTGTGTTATTAAATATGACATTTCCACATTTGGAAAAAAATGTCAGGGTATAATGATACATCTACTGCAGTGTACTGCCTCTACTAACCAGAAAGCATGATTGACTGACAGCTTGAGTCTCAGAAGGAATAATTTTCAGTAAATAGGAAATACATAACTTTCATTAGTGCCTTTAAAATATTTGGAAAAAAAGTGAAATGAAATTTTTTTCCTATTTTCTTTCTGTTTCTTGAATCATTAATCCTTTCTCTGTCACTTGGCGTATGCCTTTTTTAAATTTTTTTTATTTTTTAACCTTATATCTCACCCTATGTTCACACAGACATAATGCTAAAACAACTCATTTACCACAGTTTGGCTCAAGTAAAAGACCTGTGTCACTTACTAGTAGGCAAAGTGGCATGTATTAAGCATGGGTCTGTTCTTAGAGATCTATTCATATTACTTCTTTTGAGCGCATAGAGTTGATGGGAAGCTGAAGAGCATGGTAATTAAATTAATTTTAGGAAAGTAGAGAGTTTACTACCATCACTGCTCCTAGTTCACAGCYATTATAACTCTTGCTATAGGACTTTTATTCCTGGTACATTTGGGGTTCTTTTATTATTATTTTTTAATAACTAGGAGGAAAGAAAACCCTAAGGTAAATACCAGTGAAAGTARTGATTCAAATGGTTGATCAAGATCTAAGCCTAGGTTTTTCAGGATCAGGTAACTTCATTTAGACAACTAAATCCCTGGCCAAGCTGAGGAATAAGCTATTCCTGAGAGATTTGCACCCTTAAATGTGGGTGCTGGTCTTCCTTTGATAATAATGTGGGGCTAGAATCAGAGGCCAAGTTCTCTGCTAGTAAAAAAGCCCCATGAAAGAGAAGAAATAATGTCAATGTAGAACTTTCTTTATCCAAAAATAAAATTTGTACAAAACTCTTTTAGATTGTCAAGTCTCTTAAGAAGAGACAGCTAGGAAATGACTGTTCATGAAAATTACAATGGAAAGGTCTTTTCTACCATTGTAAAGTCTTCATGATTTTTGAAAACCAGGGTCATACACATAAAATATTTATAAAAGGTTGAAATTTTTTTTTAATTTTGTCAATAATTATTATCAATATTTGAAAGAGACTAAACATTTTAAAATTATATCTTATATTTTCGAAGAAAAAAGTCATTTTGATATCGTAATAACATACATTGCTTAAAAAATGATATTAAATATCAAGGAAGGGTTTTTTCCTTTCATTTTTACTTCAGAAATCTGTCAAAGAACAATTCTTTCACAGAAAGGTTTCTGTTTTGATGAATTAATGAATTTTTAAAAATCTGTTTCACGGAATAAATCCCCATCAGCTCTGCTGCTGACACTGCCGTTAATGACTAAATTCAGTCGCTTACGCAAAGCTTCCTGCTGTGATCCTTTGAGGGGAGCATAAGCTCCACCAGGCAGTCATGCCTCAGTGAGGTGCTGGGGTGTGGAGTGATGGCCTTTTCTCCTCCCTGCGCTCTTTGTGCTTTGGGATTATGCAGAGCTGTTAGGAGTATCTAACTCATAACCACATCTGTGTGGACTTTTCCACCTATTACAGAGTCCTGCCTGTCACTACTGAGCAGATCTAATGATGTGTTTTGGCACATGCTCCAAGGCTTCTTAACAGTGTCACTGAAAAAACATAATATTGCCAAGCAATGACATTTCACAGGCAGCCAAGAGCCACCACTTACAGCATTGTTCTTATTTACAGTACTGCTGAGTTTATGCCAGGTGTAGCTAAGCTCCACCAGGAGTTCAGCTTGAGCATCAATTTATCTTTGTGCCTTTTTTTTTTTTTATACTCAATATGTATCCATGTTTGCATTCCCTGTTTCTACTCAACACCGTGGGCCATTCTGCACCACTGCATGAAAAATAGATTGAATCATCCCCAATAATCTGAGTAGATAACTCCCCATAAAGATACAAATAGAAGAAACTCATATTTCTATTCAGAAAGAAGGCAGGGAGTATCCAAGATACAAGTTTGCTCCGCAATTTACTAGGACATATAGGCAAATTTTACGGATTCACATGGCTGAGATATCAACCTCCTAAATTTTGGGAAAACTGCATTGAAAGAGGCCAGTCTATGAATCTTTACATATACTATCTGATAAACTGTCTTTCCACCTGTGTAGAGGAAACTGTGTGCTAGTATACACTCAACTACAATAAATATAACATTTATCATAATATCGGAGCGTAATTCCAGTAGCTGTAGACATGAAGAAATCTATTCTGTTGAAAGGAGAAATTGTCAGTGCAGTATGAAAGGAGTTCAGGAAGAAAATGTATGCCATTGTAAACACTGTTTTCTGTGAGATTATGTATTGTGTGATCTCCTTCAGACATGTGAAAAGACAGGAACAAATGCAACCATTATAATCTACTGAATAACATATCTCTCCTAGAAGTTTTGTATAAATCATCCAGTCCTTAGAAATTCTGATAACAATATTTTTCTTCTCCATTATATGTATTTTTAAATTAGTATCACAGACAAGCATTGTTTAGATAGAAACCTAATGTTATTTCTTTGAATTACCTTAAAGATAAGTAGAATGTAGGAGGATATAATATGAATCTGAAGTCTTTGGTCAGTAAGAAAATTCCCCATAGCCCAGTCCAGTCTTTCTAAAGACTGGGATATCTGGTATATATTATGCTTCTGGATTCCAAACAAAAATATAYGTAATCTTTTTATAAAGGAAGTATTTAACAGCAATGTAATCATCACATCTAACATACCATTATATTACCTACGTAGTAGTCCTAAACTGGTAGAGGCACTATTTAAGAAGTCTACTTCTTTTAAAGATACCACGTAACTCTTAACAGTAAAAAGGCAGTCATTGACCAGTAGGACTAACAATGCAGCTTTTGAGATGGTTTATAGATTAGTTAAGCAAAGCTTTTGTTGAACTTGGGATAATAAAACAAACAGTAACTTTTTATAATTCACAAAGTATCTGCGAAATATACCAATTATCTCCCTTCTGCTGGTACTGAAAAATGAAGCAGAGGCTGAGTTCATCCTCAGCTCTTAAATACACTGTAATTACTCTAACTGCTTGTGCATATATTTTTATTTCAGTTTTTCAGTGACACATCAGGGTCATAATAGATGTAAAATCAGACTATTTCTTCTGTTGGCTGGACAGAGATCCACATCACTGTGTGCGGAGTGTTTGTGGTTTGTCTTCTGGTTTGTCTTCTAGCACTAATACCATCCACAAATCCTAGCTACTTTTGTAGAAGGCAATATTGAATGACCCTGCAGTCACTGTGTGAATATGTGGGTAGGTGGGAGTTTTGGAGTGTGACATGGCATAGCCTTCCCATCAACAAAGCAAATATTTAGATCTTTAAGTAGCAGGGGCAGCTAAAATCTGAGTTTCAGCTCTAGAGTTCTTCTAGAATTCCCTAAGCCCAARATTTTTCACGCTACTCTGTCCACTCAATGTAGACACTAGCACAGGCTCCTTCTGCCTCTTAAAATTCAATGTAAACATAGTCTCAAAGTCAAGAATAGAAACAGTAGGTTTCCAACTTTTGATTAAGCATTTAGAACTGTATCTGTCCAACAAAAGAACATTTATTGTTCCAAATCTAAACCTATTGTGGAAAGGTTTCACTATCTTGCCACTGAAGTCATTGGGAAAAATTAAACAGTTTTTTCCACGTGATGAGGCTTAAAGAGGATCATTGCTGTTGTAGCGTCTTGAAGTTGAAGAAATGAAATATAATCTTAATTTTTACTTAACACATACACTGTGRAAAAACAGCGGTAACTGAGATTATTTTTTTAAAAAATTCTTTACTGCAGAAACTTGGCAGTTGTTTCTGTATGTTTTAAAATAAAAGTCATTTATATTTAGAAATACATACAATCAATTTTCTGAATGCAATTATTTGGCCCTCATGTTTCTCATCTCAACTTTTCAAGTTATTGCTTTCACTTTTTGGATCCGTGACTTGTAATTKCCCATAATATGTCTTTTAAAAATAGAGAAATGCTATAAGCATGTTGAAGAACCCAAGAGTGTTGATAACCCTTCTTCAACCATGGTTTCTCTGTCCTTTTTTTCAGGAGGGAGTGTCTATTCACACTCAGTGTTCTCTAGACTATCATTAATGGTCTTCCATGGAGAAACTGTAATTCCTGGCTCCCTCTGATGGTCCACTTTGGAATTATATACTCATAATTACCCATTCAGATACAATATTCCATTTATAATTTTTTCATAAGTCATTCTTGGCTATGAATATCATGGCTCCATTCCTTTACTTCCCTTCTCTTTTTTGAGAGTGTGTTTGTGAGACACTTTTTACCTTTGGTATATGACTCTCCAGCCAGCCACTAGCAGATCTCTAATACTTTATGTTCTTAAAATTGCAAATTAGCATTCTAGGGCTTTCTCTTTCCAGGTTTCCATAGCAACTCTTGTACAGTTTATTCATTGGAAAGAGTTCTGTTTAATTGATCTCCTAATGTATTGCTTAATAGTAACTGTTAAGCAGTCTTTTGTTTCTAGGTCATATTTAGGGTTCACATATTTGCATAAAAGCATTTAATTAGCTGAAACCAATCATTATTAGTAATTTTCTTTTTTTAGTTTAAAATAACTAAACCCTCATTGAGATTTTCTGAATAGCAAATATTTATATCTTGCTGAATGGGTTTTCTCTGTGAGCCTGGGTGCTTTGTTTCTCTGAGCAGCAAGAAAATTACAGAGCTTCAAAATGTTAATCAGAGAAGACAAAAAGAAAGTGGCTTTTTTTCCAATTGAAATGTAAATGCACAGTGACGATAACTATAGGCCACAGGCAATATTTGATGACAAAGTTGTAATGGATAAATATCCTTTAAAAATCACAGTAATGCACTGCCCGACTTGAATACATTGGGATTTTTTCTATTATGCATAATAATAATTTTCTGACATCTTCGGCTATGAGAGTTTAAAATCTCAAAGAAATCCTTCTTTGCAATATGATGCTGTCCAAAACTCTTCCCACTTAAGTTAGTCAGTGTTGATGAATATTTTTGTAATCAAGTATATTAATTCATTTGGTTCTGCATGAGTTGCAAGCTGATACTCAGCTTACTGGGGTATGTGTATGTCACACAATTCACCCAGAGTCACATGACGAAGTTTAGTCCTGACAACAAAAAAATTGATGTTCACCAAGAGCAATCATTTAAATTCTTTCTGTATAATAACTGCTATGCAAAACAAAGTATATAGTTTCAAGCAACTTCTCCTTAAACAGCTTAAAAAGAGCTAATATATCAAATTTTCTCAAGCTTGAAAGGAGAGTATAGAACTCACTCCATATGGATTGATTCATGTTATAYATACTATGAGTCTGGTTCACAAATTCATGTTAATTGATTACAAATCTGGACATTCTAAAATAATGTTTTTAATTTTCTTTTAATCATCTTTCTGATTTTTCCAGTGTTGGAGTTGATGATTTGCAAGATTTGCTCACAAACTTGAGAACTTTAAGTCTGATTCTTTTACTGTTTTGGTTCTTCTTAAATGAGACCTGATATTCTTAAGCACGGAACTTCAAGAAAGGCCCGTGAAAATAGAAAATATGGAATGTTTTCTAATTCCCAAGACTTAGCAGGAATTACATGTTTCTAAAAACAATTAATTCCCTTCAGATCTCAAAACATTCATAAGCAGTTGTTCCTCTGAGTAGTCCAATGTAATATGCATAGCTTGAACAAAAACATGATGTTGGGAAAAAAATTGAGAGGGTCTATCATAAAAAAGAAAGGAAAGGTATTGTGTTTGACCTTCTATTTCCTAATAAAATACTGGTAAAAACTGCTGTTGTTATTGCTAATGTTTAGATATTATGGTGAAGGTATGCAGAAAGAGAAATAAATGCCATTAATATTTATGATAGGCTGAACTTAGTTCACCAACTCAAAGCCTCTGGTTGTTGTCTATACAGAAAGAATATGTATGAGTACTTCTTGCCCACTGGTAATTTTAAAATAGGTAAGAAGTATCTCTAAAGGAAAAGTTACTTGACACAAGCTTTTCAGGAGTTCCAAATATCTGGTTCTATTTTCCATCCATTTTCTGCCATTATGTAAAATGTCGGTATAGAGAACAGCTGTGCCAAAAATCTTCCTGAGAAGCTTGTTTATTGGTACAGACATAAGGCAGAGTAAGTGTGAAATGATAACATTCTGTGCATATAGGAAAATGATTTTAGTAAATAGTGTTATGGTTTCACATGGTATGCTTGCATGAATAAGAGTTAAATTTGCGTTGATAAAACAAATTTTTTTACTGTTTCACATATTCACTGAGATGTCTGTTGAAGACTGAGGATCACCTTAATTTAAAGTCATCAGGGGCATCAAGGAATTATGCCACAGACTCAGGATCATTACAGTGAATTTTTTAGCCTGTTATAGAAGAGGAAGATAATTTGTAACATGTAGATATTTTGAACTATATGTTTTAGATGCACAAAAGTTAAAGATTATTGGTTTTCCGCTAATTATGAAATCACTTAAAAAAATTTTCCCTACGGGGTAGTATCAATGGTAATAGTCTCAACAAAAAAGGATTCTTCGTTTATATTTTAAACTACATTCTTTCTCTGCCTTTGATGTTTTTTCCTTGCTGTTTGAAAGACTTTGAGTATAGTGACAGAGTAATAACTTTATAGTCTTCAGCGATGCCCACTTGTTCTTAATTTTAGAAATCTGCCTTGTGAAAACAGCCTTAGCAGTAATATACAAGCTACAACAGGACAATCAAACATAGTGAACAAACCCAGTAGTTTAGGGGCAGTTATACTTGCTTAGTCATGTTGTTTTCCCCTACAAAGAGGGAGAGACATAAGGAAGAAATGAAGCACAAAGGAGCCAAAGATGCAGGCTGTCTTAATGCCTTTCTCCAAATAGCACTTTTGAACTACTGATATGTGTGTGCTCTAAGAAGCCTCAGTAATTTCAAGACTTGGCAACTATCTGTTGGCTACAGCAAGAAGGAAATAATCTGTGGTCTCAGGTACTATTCTTTTCTAGCAATTTATTTGCTCTGTGAAGTTCAGCAAACTACTTCCATTTTGGTTTTGAAATGATGTGTGAGAGAGGGACACACTGATAGCATGCATATACTTGGCCATGTCTACTTGTGCGAGTACAGACTGAGATTATTTTGYGTAAGACTGCTCTTCCTACACAAGTCTCAGCAGCAGAATAACATGAAAGCTAGTACAAAGATCCAACTTGGCCACATTTAAAAAACTTCATGCCATGTGGTTGGCACTGTGGTAAAGCTAATGTGCCCTGCTGACTGATGAGGCTGAATAGCTTGAGCACAATATTGCACGATGTATCACAACGTCTCTCAGACTGAATGTTACTTGTGTCTGGCCTTTTTAGTTCTCCCTGAACTATTTTCCTACATGTTAGGCTCCACAATTTGAATGAGCCCATGTCTCAGGTATAGTACCCTCTACATAATTATCTTCCATTCTCACTTCTTCACAAAAAATGTGACCCCACTGAACTCCATTGACTGTACTAACCAGGGCTCCCTGACTGTAACAGGGGATTAGGCAACTGTCTCACATGTAATCTTATACATAAGGACAACTAAATGCAGATGAGAGGTGAGTCCCTCAAATTATGAATCTTTAGAGCAAGGGTTTCAAAGAGAATAAAAAGTCTTATTCATAATGGGTAGCTGCACAATACTTCCAATGAAGCTAACTAGAACTTGATTTTCAGGTAAAGAACCTCCAATACATCATCCTTTTTTGCACCCAGACAGTTGTTCATACTTTAAATAATTTTTCTTTTATTCTATTATTATTTTTCATTACATGTAAATACTTAGTGGGTACATATTGTGCTAGTAATTTTTAGAGTCACTATTTATGCTACTTGACTCTTTAAGCCCTTGAAATATGGGACTCAACAAATAAAGCAACTGAAATTGTGAAATCCCTCACAATAAAGGGCAATCTGAAATGGAGAGTCTATATGTCCTCTCATTCTTCCTCCTGTGAATGATACTCTCTCAGCTTACTACACCTTCTGCTGTTTTTTCCTCCTTTTATTTCCAGGAGCTAGTCCTAGCATTGATCCTTCTTCCTGCTGGCAGCACTAAGGCTACTGCTCTAGTAAGACTTTCTATTAAGCATCCAGGTTGATCAAACACTCAGGGTTGCACTACTGTTTTGGGTTCCAGTTTGACAACAATATTTGTCTTCTTCCTTCCTCTTTCAACAGGTCAAAGATTATTATTTCTGCATGAAAAGGACACAAAAAACCACCTCAGACAGCTTCCATTAGGAGCACAATGCTCATTCTAAGCATTCACAAGGTGAGAATACTGTGTATGTATTCTGGATAATATTCACTGTGTTTAGGCAACTTTGACATCCTACGTTAGAGTGATTGCTGCAGCTTCAGTGAGAAGTTTCAAAAGAGATACATTCAGTGGAAGAAAAAGATAGAATTTTAGCTGTATGCCTAAAACTAGAGAATATCTGGCAACATGTGTTAGAGTAACATTTGCTCCAAATTTGGCCAGACACCAGTTCAAACATATTTGCTACTCTCTTATCCTTTTTGGCACAAAAAAGATAGGTGAAAAACATGAAAGAACACCAGGGAAACTGCTGCTTTATTAAATGTTGCTGTTTTACAAAAAAAATGAAATTTATCAGCTGTGGTTATTTTCCAGAATGTCTTTCTAATTATTACCTTAATTGCATTGGTGGCAGAGCATGCACTTTTTATTAATCAATAAGACAATGATCCTTATAATGAGATTATACAATCATTATCCCATCATCAATCTTTAAATGTGTTTCCCATTATTAAAACACACAACACTCTGTAGGTTCCTCAACAACAGTATTTTACAACTACAGTGTATGTCACAGCATAGGTGTTTTCACTGTCAACTGTGGTTTAACTTCCTTGCTAGCTATATCGTTCTGAGCTGAACTTGGTATGTAAGATGTAATGAATCAGTAGTACCAACATCCACCATTCCTGCTGACTGGCTATAGATGTTTAAAGATAAATGTATAAGTCCTGATACACCACTGCTCCTAGGCTGGGGATGAAAGGGAGAAAGGTGTCTGGTGTTTTCMACTTAATTCTCTGCAGCCAAACTGGTGCAACACAGTGCATGTGCCTAACGTGTGGAGAGCCTTCCAGAAGGTCAAGCTGTGCATGTCCATGCAGCCACAACCAACCCAGCAGGRACTGTGGGACTTAAGCCAACCAGAACTGGGTATTCGCCTCCCAATCCTGTAAGTACTGGGTCTGCTGGATGTGTGAGTGTTGCTGGAGTGTTTGAGGGCTAATGGGGGTGGGGAAGTCCTGTAGCCTGCATGCTACCAGCTGGGGCTGCTATGTTGGCCCCCAACCTTCTCTCCTTGGCTGTGTCATGTCTCCCATGGAGCAGAAAGGTTGTGTGGCTCATTAACGTCAAATATACTTGTGACTAAGAGTGCTTTGGGAACTGAGCCCATTTAAGTCACACACTGCCATTTTGATCTCAAACTGTGACAGCCTCCCAACTGAAGCATGCTGAGAAGACAATCTTCTTTTTAAAGACAAAAGAGATCCAGTGTGGTAGGCACTCCACTAAGTGCAATACACATTAAGGGCATATCTTTTTCTTTTACCTCCACTCTTCCTGTACCCTAGCAGACTAACTTAACTTCCCAAGAAAACATGTTTCTGACATTCCTGTAAAGATGATCAAGGGGAGAAGGACCCTCTTGGGGCAGGAAGGTGGCTTCCTGCCTGAGGCGAGTACCTGTTTGAGAAGCTGACAATGTGGCCGCCTTCTAGGTAGAGTCATAGGAAAAGCAAAGCAGTGGGATTGCTGTTTACATTGGACAGTTCTCGCACTCCTAGACTTTTCATTATGTTTTACCATGAAACTTTTTCCTTGGAGTCGAAAGCTTAACGTTAACAGGTAGACGGTTTAAAAGGGTGCAGCTCTAAATCATTAAAGCTTTAAGTGATGGCATTCAAATGGGCATTCAATATGTAAACCTATGATGTAAATGAGCTTAACAGCATGGATATTTCTAAGAAATAAAAAGTAGCATCAAAAATAGGCAAGCAAACACTGTGTATTCCAGTCCATTGTATTAAATTATTTTAACTAACAGCTTTTTTCCACTTTTTTGTCTCTTCTTAAAATAAGAAAAGAAATCTAGAGAAATAATTAAGTAAAAGCAATAGTATCTGTAATATTCTATGATCAGCATAATTATCTAACTTAGATATAACAGTAGTTATATCTAACTATATAGATATAACTATATATCCCAAATATTACACAGAAGTAAAAACACAGTCCTGCAAGTCTGCAGCCACCCCTTTTTTCCTCGAGGCAAACCAGTTCATGCTAGAAATGAATTAACGTAACCAGGTCTCCTATAATTACTTAAGTAGAATTACTGTCACCTCTCAAAAGCCCGAGTAAATTTAGACAGAACTGACTTATCTGCTTCCAGATTCTCATGGGTTTCCATGACAAACCAATGACAGAAATGAGTCCCTGCAAATATATAGTGGTAGCATGAGTCATTGAGGTCATTGGACCAACTTTAAAAAGAGGTTAAAAATCATATAGAGAATAAAGCCAGAAGAAAATGTGGAAATGCACCTCCTTACRCCAAAAGAATATGCTGGTGGCAATTTTGGTTGATTTAAAATAAAGTTTTAGCTGCAATAAGTGGTATCTTCTTACAAGCAGAGAGGTATTTGATTTCTGTCATTACCATTTGGAACACCACTCCTCTAAACATATACTTTTTGAATTAAAAGTGTCAATCCATAAGAAAGCTAATGGACTGGCACTGTTCATGCAAGGGAAAGAAAAATAAGAAGTGGTATTAAAATAAGCATATGTTTTTGCGAGTGCAAATGGATTTGGAACTAGAAGATAGCTATTCAATGTGTAAATAGTGTCAAAAGGCTCCGTTAATGGGTAGGTACTATAACAACTTTGAAAGAGACTTCTACTTTGRTAATTTGTTTCCACTATAAATAATTTAATGGAATTTTCTGAGATTGGACCCTGATCTGCTCCAGGTAAGAGCATTTCCAGGTGAAAACATTTCCTTTTCTTTAGTGATGAATTTCTGGCCAGTAAGGTCATGTCATCAGCTTAACTCGACAAAGTCCATGAACTGGCCATCTAGAGAAAGATGAGAGTCCTGTCAGGAAGACATAAACAAAACCTGAAGCTATTTCAAAGTCAGGGGAAGTCTGATATGGTACTGAGGAAAGACAGAGAAATTGGTATAATAATTCAGGATTAGGTAGGATGGGACCTTTCTTTCCTAGCAAAACTAACAATCTTTCAAATGTGATTAGAATAAATTCTTTTATTTCAAGATTCAACCTATAGACACTCTATGWGCCTCCAGAAGCCTGTCACCTAACTATGTTTGATTTGATTGTAGGAGCACAGATTGATGGTGGCAAGCCATACATACAATTTTATATAAATAAACACTCTCAGTATAACTACCAAGTGTTTACAGACTGCCAAATGTATCCCGGAAGATGTCGTTCATATGAACTGTTCTGTCTCTCCCTTTTTTTAAAGGTTATAACAAGTTTAGTTAACATTTTTTCTCCAAAAAGTTCATGGACTTATTTTATGTTGGTCTAATAAAACTATTTCCTCCTTAATAAAACTAGGAAAAATGAGAAAACAGGTTTAATAAATTAAATTTGTCTAAAAATAGCATGGAAAACACTACAAAATTAATGAACAGCAAAACCAAAAGCAGAAAGTACAATAGAATTACAATTGATAACATCCTGTTTTCGATTTCAATTTATAGAAATTAATTACATATTTTATATGTTACAAATGCTGACTTTTCTACTCAATTTTAATAATCTATGTTTGTAATAGGTATTTTGAATGATCTTTGAATAAAATTGTGTCAGCTACATTTGTGAAAAGAAAAGAGTTCTGAAAAGATATGGATTGGTACTTAGACAACTCTTGAAGGAAAAAGAAAGGTCTTGAAAAATCCTGTGAATTGCTTGCTCAGATTATCTGTTACAAATATAACTTACTGATGTTGTTTTTTGAAATTTGATCACCACCTTCTAATTATTTTATATTCTTAATGTAGAAGCACTTAGTAGTCAAATATATTGAGGTGCACATTGGAAAAGCCTTGGGCTCATACCATGCATGGAGATATTTGAGGAGGAGATGTACTCAATACAAAAATGCAAACAATATTATGTAAAGCATTAAATAAGACAAAAATAATTCACAGCATAGAGCTATTTACATTCACAGCTTTAGAGTGGCCTTCCAAAGAACATTTTTGTCATCATGCCTATCTAATTCCAAAAAGGATCATATCACACATATCTTAAAACATTTAGAAAAAGGCATTTTTAAATTCATAGGACTTCAGAGATGTATTCAAATAACATGAGATTTAATTTGCAACACTGTTCCTATGTGAATGCAGAGTTTCATCTTTAATGAATAGTTGTATATCATTATGACTCAGGGCAGAATTTAGCACTTGAGTATGGTCTCTCACACACAATTTCTTTAAAAAAAGAAGAAAAGTATGTAATTCCTTTCTACCTGCAGTGTATTCTGATGACAACTCATATGGAAAAATGTATTCTCATCAGCCATCTGTCTTCTTACACTGTTTGTTAGGTTAAAACATTTTAATGTTAACACTGATACCTACATAATGATGAAATAGTTAAAATGAAAAGTTTTAACCTCCTTCTCTGCCCCTTCATAATTTATGTTAGTGTTCCAAAATTACATATATTTTTCATGGATTAATGCATTTAAGAAATAGATTGTTTGTGTAGAAAGTGCTTGAGTGATATGAGCTGATAAAAAGGCTTAAAAATGTCTAGTCCTGTAGCAATTTATTCACATTACTCCATAAGGTGGACTAAGAGAAGAAAAGAAGTACAAAAGTGGGCAAGAATTATGTGACAGCTAGGATGTGTCATTAAACATTAAAATGTTAATAGGAACAGCAATCAAAAGAGTGCAAATTCCTATACCACAGGATGAATTCAGCTGCCACCCAAAAAAACATCTGAAGTCATTCAGAGATTTGGCAGGAACAAATTCACTTTGCTATTTTTCATTTTAAAAAAATGAAGATTGGGACCAGATTCAAGGATACATTATACAGCCATGTACAGAAACAAGCAGACATACCTTAAGTTAAGAATAGCCTCCCTGAGTCCACCACAGGTTATGAGCAGCAGAGAATGATGAAGAAACAAAAATAAAAACAGGGCAAGCAAAGAATAAAAATATTCTTTCTATGAAAAATTGAAATTCATTACCATCCCAGCTTCTTCTAACATAGGTTATATTTCTGTCATCATATTTATCAACTTTTCACGGACCATTCTTCCATTACTTTGTCTAATTACTCTTTAAGACCATTTATAAAAAGTTGTGGCATGCAATACAATTTAAATCAATATACTCTGTGATACAAGATTTGAGTTTATGAAAAACTGCCTTTTTGCTTATTTTAAACCTGTTTGCCTGGCAATTTCAATGGGTGTCCCTGTTTTCCTGTTATGGAAAATAGAAGTTAATTATCCTCTATTCACCTTCCTTGATTCTATAGATTTCTCTCCTGTTGTCTCTCAGTCATCCTATGTTTTCCCAGTTTGAAGAATTTTATGTTTAACCTCTCCACATCTAGAAGCTGTCACATACCTCTGATGACCCAGTCATACTTCTTTGGAATATTTTCTAGATTTATCATGTTATTTTGAGATGGTGAGACAAGAGCTACATGAAACTGTCTATCCATTGAGCAAATTGATTACTTTTGTTTTACTTTATAATCAGACTTCAAAGAAGTCCAGTAGGTTTACAAAGCAATTTTTCCCACAAAAGCTTTCTTTGCCCTTTGCTTAYAGTAATTATAGAATCCCCATTTGCCATTATAGAATTTCTCTATGTATTTATTTTTATGCAATTCCTGTTAATGTCATCCGTACAGAATTCAGAATTTCTAGTCTGCGTATCTTAAACCCTGCCTTAAGCCCTTCTTGAAAATCTGTAGCATAGTGGRTATCTATCTTTTTGACCTTAGGCAATTCTAATAAATAGTTTGTACTCCATAGTCAATATTTTATAAAACTCATAGTCGAGTATTYGTCATTATTCATTCCATGGCTTTGTTCTCAAGCTGACACTTCAACTTCTGACAGTTAGGTTCATAAGACTCCTTAAGAAGGAGCTTCCTTAAACTAATTAGTATTGAATACATTTAGTTTCTTTTGAAAGATTTTTCTGTATGCACGTCCACCCACATACTCATCATCCTTGTTGGGCTGTGTGCCCCATACAAGACACAAAACAGAATAGCATTTTGGAATGTGTTATAAATATCCTCATGTTCAGATGACATAATTAATAGGAGTCCTGACAGAAAGGCAAAAAATTCAGGTTCAGAGAAGAGTTTTGTAATAGTGCGAAGGGAGAGGGGCAGGACAGTTAGTAACAGAAAGGAAAGCAGAAAGAGATTTTTTTTTCCTCCTGTCCAACAGTAAAATTTAGGCAGTGAAGAAAGCTGGGAAAATGTTACTTTTTCATATGTTGATATTAATTGAAAATATTTGTGTTAGCAGTGTTGAGGACAATTCAACCTGATATAAAAATATTGCCTACTTAGTTCTGTCAAAGCTGATATCTATGAATATTGTCTAATACCAATACTGAGAGTGAGAAAAATGTTTCTAACCAGATAACATAGTAGAAAATAGAACAAAAGAAAAAGCCTTGAAAACATGTTTTAGAAAGCAAATAATGTTATTACATTGGCTTCAGGACTCTGCAGTCTTTGACAGCTTGAGGTTAATTAAAATACTTCTGTCCAGTCGGGTGGGGTTTTTGTATCATTTCYATTTTAAATGGCCATGCCAGTAAATTATTTGTTCCACTGGCACACAGTAAATCAGCAGCAGAGTTGAATGTAGAACCAGCATCTCACAATTTCCTAAATAAATAAAAAAGGCACAAAGTGAATTTACAATAGGAAGAAAAACATCACTAGCCTACAAATGATCATCTGTATCAAGCTGGTAGAAACGAAGGTAGGCATTGACTGTATGTACAGTCTAACTATGGTTTTTTATGTTATTCATGCTGAACAGCACTCCATTCTACTGTGATTTCATTTGTCCACTGCCATTGATGGGGTATGACACTGTTCAGTCTAAACAGGGCTATCATAATTTGGCCCTAGATATTAAATAAAGTACTCTATACATGAAATAATGACCATCTTCATTTATACACATATTCATGAAATATTCTGTGCATATGTCTAAAAACAGAAAGTTTGTCTACCTCTAACGTAAAGCTCATTGTATATACATTAATTAAATGAGAATGCAAACTTTCTCAGTGATATATAAACATTTTAAAACCCAGATGTTTAGCTCAAAGACAGTAAGTTGCAACTACAGATCCTGGAAAAATCTCTGGTGAGATACTGTAATCTGTTGGGAAACTTGTCATAACCAAGTAGCAAGCTATTTCCTCTCAGTGTTTATACCTTAGTTGACCTCGGCATCGGAAATGATGCAAACATCAATCTGTGATCTCAGCATTAGCCTTTTTATTAATCTGTGTGATAAAGGTAATCCAATTGCTTTACAGGTTCTTTGAATATTTATAAATTGTGACAGAAAGGAAACATTGTGCCTTTTTGTGTTCTGTCAATAGACTATGGRTCTGTGATAAAGCTTAACAGTTACTCTTAGTCTCAAAAATACTAAGATACAGTAAAACTTACAGTCTGTTGACTTATTTCTATGTATTTTGAATAACATATAAAGCTTAACATTATAAAGTTTATTCAAGCAAATGTGTTCTTTTTAAAATAGTGTGGTTTTTCCTTTTTTTTTCCTACCTGTTATGTTGTTTTCTATGACCCTCACAGTCAAAATTAAAGACCTTTATCATTTGAAACACATTATGCTTGCAATCTGCCTAAACTGTTACCTTGGAAGGATGCTCTGAATGTGGCTGACAGGATTCTGTGTAGGGATTTGTGGCGTGGCAGTTTCTGGACATGATCTTCAGAGGATAAGAGACAAAAACCCCAGTTTCAGCAGGACCGTTTCACCCTAATGCACTGTAGCCCTCTGAGAAAAAAGTGGCAGCTCAGGCACTGGTGTCCAGCCCAAATCAGCCTTTTCCCTCCCCTCTTTAATCCTATTTAGAATCCTAAACAAGCCGGTTAAGCACTTTCCAGTTCTTTTGCTGACACTTTCAATAACAAGCTGAAACTCCATGCCATCCTAGTTTTCATTTTTGCCTTCATTTTACTGATCCTAGAGTTAACCATCCTGAAGAAGAACTCTGCCATTTGCTTAGCTTTTGCATAAAAGGCAATTTTCGATGCAGCATCTTTGAATGGATCATTGAACCCAGTGTAACAGTAAATAGTATTAATAAAGAGACCATAGGCCATACATGCGTGGGTAAAGCAAGAGTATCTTCCTAGAGACAATGGAACTAGAATAACAGAGGCACGACTGTCAAAGTATTATGCTATACATACAATTCATTTCCATGTCCACAGGTCAGTCATCTGGCAAGCCAAAGCCTGCTGCTGTCATGTACATATTTTTACATTGCTGTGCAATTGGTTGAGACTCATTGAAAGAAATGAGGCCTATTCTGTTGTTTTCTGTTTTTTACACATTTTCTTCTGTCCTTTTCAGTGTGCAGCAGCCAGCTAGATTCCTCCTTCCAATTTGTGCTGCACAGCACCATCAGAGATACCTTTTCTTTCACAAGGTCTAAAGTAAGTGATAACTATGAAATCTTTCAGTTTAAGACACAGCAATACACTGATAGAAGTCAAGGAATCCTTTGTCAGGCAAATGTCTTGAACTTCTGTTTGTGCTCTCCATATCTTTCTCTGATTCTTTTAGTTTCACATGCAGCAGCTGGTATCTTTAATCCTACAGTTAAGTTGCCAGCTATGTAATGATTTTGCATTCTGTCTATTGAGGAGTCATTCCTTCTGCCTGCCAATTTTATTTAATATTCCAGACCTCTCCAGGCTACCTTGTGACCATGGGGCCATAAGAAATCTATCTGCCAACAGGTACAAAACTAACACACAAGTATATTTTAAAAATCTATAGGTGTAATGATTTAAGGGTCAAATTAAATTCCAGTGTAGAGAAGCATATTGACCACCAACTGCACTGGGAAACTCATCTATTTATGATAACGTTGGGTACTACTGTATGTTTTTTACAGATGTGTTTGAAAACAGAGGACATTCTGTCTTGCTTCAATATCTGTGCAACTTCATTGAGATTACAAGTGTGTGAGGGGTTTAACTTAGGAGCAAATTTAGCCATTGTTTAATTATCAGTTCTGAAAATTATGGCCCTTTCTTTAATATGAGAATATGGTCACTTGAAATATTAATTCATCATCTTTAGACTGGGTTAGGTAGGGATATGTATTGTGACTAGTAGCATCCATTCATTCACAGGTAAGATGGTGGCACCTCAGTTTTAGCATTTAATGATCTTTTCTGCTTCTAGTCATCAGTCCAGACCATTGTGGTCATCTAGGATGAAAGACTCAGCTTTATCAGATTGCACTGACCATCCCAGAACAATGACTACAGCTCCAGTCCCAGCAGAAAATTTAGTTCACTGAGGCCAGGACTGCATGGGAACAAAAAATGAAGTATCCTTCATTTAAAGAGGATTGCTGTGAAACAGGCAGTAGAAAACAGTGAACTCAGGGTTCAGCTTAATTTTTTATCCAAGCTGAAGAGTTAATGTTTCTCTAATATTGTTCACACATGATCGCACCATAACAAACCATCTAGCCATTGCAACAGATGTGAAGGTCTCTCAGACAAATCATTAAGACAAGACTGGAAATCTCTCTCACCTATTTTTATGGTACCTTTCTGATTTATTTACTAAACCCCACACAACTCTGTTCATCTACATTCTTCTTCTCCAAAAGATGTTATGTGTGTATGTATTTATTTATTTTAAAATGCCTCTTTTTTTTTTGAGAAATTGTAGTTACTTAAAATAAAAATTGAGAAAGAAGGGAAGGAAATCAGGATTTCAATTCCCACTGTTCAAAGACTGACTCAATATTTTTTCAAAAAGGTCTTTTCTTTTCCTTTTCCTTTATTTTTTAGGGCTTTTGATTTACCAAGGGCAAGGTAATTCTTGGTAGCTCTGTGCAGAAAACCTGTGGTATACAAACACATGGGCTAACAAACCTTAGATATTGGGACAGGGATTCTTTTTTGGGACATCTACATACATGAACTTTTAAGTATGTTTAGAGGCCACTATAAGTCTTCATACACTAAGTTCGTGTGTATGTGACCGAATGTACATACGCGAATATCCAAACAACTAAAGAAATATGGTTGTATGTTTGTCTATGTGCGTATAGAAGCATTCACATGCACACCTCTGTCTGTCTATCTATGTATTTCCTACTCGTTCTAACAGGTTGAAAGGACTAGTCACAGGGTGTGACTAGTCTAATTGTAATAAAACAATGGCTTGCTGAAAGCCAATGTAAAGTTAGAAACCRTGCTACAGTCTAGAAAAAAATACCTGAAGCAGACTATCCATATCAGCTTCTCTCAGAGGTTCGCTCCTATTTCTTCTGTTTTGTTTTGCTACAATACTTAATATTGGACCTTCAGGAAACAATAATTCTACTTAGCACAGTCCTTATTCAGAGAAATTTAATATCCACATTAGCTGTGGATGCTATAATAGGAACACTAGGATGAACGTGGTTTTCTGTTCACCTTCTTTCAGTACTTCAGCATTTTAACCTTTCCTTTTCCAAAGTCATTTTCTCAAATGTATATGATTAATGAGAGCAGCTTTTTTCTGCATTCAACAGTCATGTGTTCTTCTTGCCCATCTGTCCTTGCATAATTATCGTTGTGCTGTTCATGTCAATATTTAGGGCTGTGTCAGCACTTCCATTACAAACCCCAATTTTCAGGAGKTTGTAATAAGGCTGGTGCATTTGGCATTTGGCCGAAATTTAAGGGAGCTGGAAATCACACTGGTCAGGGCACTGAATCAAAAACATGAGCAGTGATTTGTTTTGGGCTGGGCTCCATATTTGGCAAGAAAGWGTGGCTGACAGCAAGCACAAGTGAAGTAAAAGAGATCCAAGAGTCTGATAGTATAGCTGAGCTTTACATAATGTTAGAGAACAGTGCAAGAGCAGGTCCAGCTAAGTAAGAAAGTCTTTCATAAGACAGCCAAATAATGTTCCCTTTTTGGAAGGAGGCCAGTGTGGAGAAAATAAAAAGAGGAAGGACCCACAGCAGGGCTGGGTTTGTAGCTCTCAATACCAACTCATTTATTCATGAAGAAATCCCTAACAAAGAGCAATGAATACCTATGTACAGTTCTACAAAGGACAAATTAGTAGGGTATTTAAAGAAAAATGAGTCAATTTTCAAAAGTGACTGTTGATTCTGGGAGCAGAGTGGGTTCAGCCTGATTTTTTTTGCTGTGTGTTAAGAACTTTCTAAGATTCTTTGTACAGCGAGAGTTTGTCAATCAAACAGCACTTTGACTCTTTAGTACCTTGGAATCCAAATAACCCCAAGACACAAAGATCACTCCTGATTATCCAGGATAGCAAAAAGTGGGGTAATCCAAATAAAGAAAAGATACAGATAATGCAAAACATATGTAAACTATGTCRTAAGAACATAATGTATTTAGTATTTTTTACCTTCAGAGAAGGAATTTATGGCAGAGGCAGAGACAAGGCAGAGACAAAGGAAAAAAGATGGGATCATTATTATAGTAGAATTATCTGCAATCTGAATAAAATCCTCTTGGATAATAAAGAGCTAACTTCATAATAAACACTAACAAAAGAATTTCTAATCCCAAGTGTTCACTGAAATATTTGTAAGTTTTTTCATGGATACACATACTCACAGGTTTGGCTTTGCTCTGGGTAATTAAGGTGCAGTTTTTGAATTCTTGGGAGGGCTAAGGACTGGTTACAAATTTGTAACTTGTGGGAGCAAACAACAACACAAGTCCAAGATAGCACTGTTTACTTACTAGTATACTGGGTTTTTTTGTTTGTTTGKTTGGTTTTTTTTCCTGTAGCTGTGACATTACTGGGAAACCTGAGAGAAATACCAGTTTCACACACGTGCAAAGCAAATCTAGACACATGAGCAAGTTAGCACTGAATAAAATATGGCCTGAGGTTACCATGTTTCAGCTGCTGCAGTGGTAATTACCTATAGTCTCTATTCTTATCCTTATTTTTAAGTTATCTACTTGCCTGACACTTAGTGAATGTACAAGCAAACACACAAGAGATTATTGTGATCATCTGTATTATATGATTGTCTGTATCTGTTTCTCCATGAGTCTACCCTGTCATTCATTCTCATGTAGCTTATAGACCATATACCATGATGTTCCTTCAGATTTGAGCAGCTCAGGTTCAGTCTGTCTCCAATGAATATTTACTTCTACCAAATARAAGTTTTTCTCCCTAATTTCAAATATAAATTAGTTGATAGTCTAGTTTTTTTCAGTCTCTAATGTAGTAAAACCGCCAAATGTAAATCTATCAAAACAGATCAATTTTTTTATTTTTTAAATCATTGAAATAATCAATAAGTATTTAGAAGCCCCTCTCACCATGGTTTCACTATAAAGTAGCTCCATACTTATGAACAATATTTTTCATGTTATAAAGTGATTCTGAGAAACCAGAGCCGGGTGTGTAGGGAGAATGGGATGGATGGGAAGGAAATCCTTCCTGACTACAGTAATGTCTGGAGCAAGAAATAAATGGACACATACCTTTACCAGTGCTGAGTACACAGCAGCATTGCTGCATTCCTGCATTCTTCAGTACGCTTGGAGAAACAGCTAACGGATGACCCTCTACACGTTAAGTTTAAAAAGCATGTAAAGTTGTCTGAATAACAATGGATTTATTCTTTGAGCAAGGCTGAAGGCACAGGAAAGTAGGAAGCAGTTTATGCCTGAGAAGACTGGTTTCAGCTTTTCCAGGTTAAATAACCTACGGCTGCAAAGCCTATAGAACCTACTGTTGCTCTCGAGGGAGTCTCGTCACCCTCCAAAATCCTGTCCTCTAGTTTGCCTAGAAGCCTGCTGCTGCCCCACACCTGTTTCCAGGACCTCCCACATCCCTCTTAGCCTCCATTACCCTTTAGTCCTACCACTACCATAGAAGGTACTTTTGCTATCTAGAATCATAGAATCATAGAATAATAAAGGTTGGAAAGGACCTCTAAGATCATCACATCCAACCATCAATCTAACACCACCATGCCCACTAAACTATGTCCGGAAGTGCCACATCTACACATTTTTTGAACGCCTCCAGTGATGGTGACTCCACCACTTCCCTGGGCAGCCTGTTCCAATGCTTGACATCTAGAAGTATTTTAGAGAATTCTGAATCTTTACAGATTCATAAAGGATCTGAAAATGGGTCAGACTTTTATTAGAAAATAAAAGTAAATTTTGAGCTTCTGTATGTCTGGGAAATACACYTCTTACTGAACACATTTATAATGAAATTATGCTACAATTAAAAAACAGTGAGAAAAGCAAGTCTTAAAACTATTTGTGCAGTTAGGAGTCTGTGAAAAAAAGAATCACTGTTATGTTATTGTCATGTTTTATCATGTCTTTACATAGCTTTTATATCATAATCATTTTCAGAAGGTTGCACTGTGCTCCTTATTCAAGCATTTCCTTATTAATTAATTATCACTTTGCAAAATCTCATCCAAATACACATGTCTGTGGCATGGTGTCCCATTGCTTTTGGATCAGAGGAGCAGACAACATTATGAAATGAGAGTTTGACCTTTGATTTCTCCTGTTATAAACTGGCAATAGAAATTTTTTTGGTGAACACYGCACCTTTCCCTCTGGAGAATTTCAGCTACACTATTTGGCCTGAGAGAGGAGTCATAGCTTGTACTCAGTCCCTTTCTTCATTCTCCACTGAGGCTGGAGGAGAAGAAGGAATGTTTTCTAAAGTGCTGTCCCACGCAAAATTCATTCTAACTCTTAATTTTGTAAAGGGAATGTGAGAGGGGAGACAGGGAAAATGGAATCATTTGTTGCAATACAAGTTAAACTGAAATGAAGAAAATGTAGAAAATCAATGGTGAGAAAGAGAACTAGTTTTTTTCCCCTTCCAGATATGCATGGTATTGAAAAAAAACCAGCTTTTACTATAAATCAGGTGTCTTTGTCATGTTGCTATATATTTTATTCCATTACTGTATAGTTGGTGCAATCTAAAATGTTCTTTATTAAACCACTGAATGGAACAAATAGAATTGAAAATGTCAATTCGCTATTCCAGTGTACTGGTGAATTACAACTATGCCAAAGAGTTGTGATATATTTATTTATTTTTAATTGAGTTTTTTCTCAGCTGCTTTATTCAGAAGACATACATGTGTTGAGTAACACTGTTTAAAAAAAMCTGCATGGCTGGGACCAGACCTTGGACATGATATAAAATAACATTAAAACAGACATTAACAACAGACTACAATGAGTTGCTGTTACATATGGAAAATAAAAAGGTACGTTCTCATGGAAGTTATTCTTGTAATAACAAATTGTTTTCTTTGTCTTAGCCATGACAAAATGCCACTTTATTAAAAGAACAGAATCCAGCAGTTTCCACAATACCTTGCATTGTGGTTGCTGTGCCATTTTAATTGTCTTGCAAAATTCTTTGGAATAACAACATTGTATCTAGGTAAACTATTGTTATAGTAGCTGAAAAAATTGTCTGGTGTGTCCATGAATACACTAATAAAGCTAAGTGCTATATTTTAGGATGAATCTCTGGATATGTCATGACGGTATTTAGCTCTCCTAAAATGATATGTATCCCCAGCTATTTTATCACGTCTGTTTTGAACTGTATTTCATGTGAGTTAATACCTAATGCCTTTTAAAGTGCTGCCCCAGAAGCCAGCATTACAGTAGTCTGCTATGCATTGGGCAAGTTGTTACACAACACAGAACACACTCACTGATAAACACAGTGACTGTAGATTCACTCTGATTTAAAGTGCTACTTTCCCATTTACACTGAAGACCATCAGAATATCATTGGGTGTGAATTTCAGGCATATTGGCTGTCTCCTGCCAATGCCACTGTTTCAGTGGTAAACTAGGGACTGTGTGAACGGTCCTTCTCTTAGTTTGGAATTGATTGGTTTTTTTATTTTTTTAATGTTAGTGACTAAAATATGTCATACATAAGAAAAATATTATGCTTAAAAGAAGAAATCCTTTCTAAATGTATCATGAATAAGGAATGCTTCTCCAACTTCCACCTTTCTTTTTTTTGTCTTTAGGGACATCTTACATTGCTGGAGATGGTGTCTCATTGTCTGGATACCTAAGAGCATAGTTACAATTTGATGAGCATAATTACAATTTGATGAAGGAGAAGGTGTCGCACACACACACATGCACACACATTCTTTTGTTACAATACTTCATTGGATGTATTTAATTGCACAGATTCTGAATTAAATAACCTTGCTTTCAGAACACTGATGCCAAAATAGTACCCTTAGTATACTATCTCTAAGCATGTTTTACTAAATATTCGAATTTACAGAAATGACAGAAATGCTGGTATCTCTCCAGAACTGCTTTGATTGAAGCTTAAGAATAGTGTTTATTGTTATTGCTGAATAGCTGAAATCCTACTACAAAGAGTGGTTCACAATATGAAATAAGAAGAAAAACTTACTACTTATTGTTCAGGTTCTTTAAAGCAAGTTTTGCTGCCATGCATGCCTTGTGCTATAAGAAAATAAAGAGACTGCCTGTGTAACTACTACCCAGTGTACACTACTGAACTGTTTGAGGAATGATAGAGTAAATGGGGAAACTGGGGAAAAACAAACAAGTGATATAATGCTTAGAGCAGTAATAAGTACACAGACAAACCACATTGTGAACCACTATTTTCACTGCTTTGATTTACAGTGGGAAAGTCTTTGTATAGAAGTATTATTCTATTCACCTGGAACATTGAGAGGTTTTTTAAAGTATATTTTAACAAAAGAGAAAGTTTTGAGTAAGAGGAAACATTGGCTTATACTAGAAATACATAAATAGCCTTAGTTGACACAACAATTATCACTCGTGTTTTTGTTGTGTGATGCTCTCCCGACAAGAAAAGAAACCACAGTGATACTCAGTAATAGATAATTGCTTTATTTGTCATTTTTTACCTGTGAGATTGGTTATACTGCAGATTCTTTGGTTATTTGGTGCTGTTGCTTACACTGATGACAGAGTGTGACTGAACGCACTTCTCTTTTGGGCCAGGAGAGTGGTATTCTTTCATGTTCAGCGGCATAGCATCAGGCCATGTTTGCTGGTTGGTTTCTCAAACAGTCAGAAAAGTTGAGCTGTTGTAAGTGAATTTATTAAAACTTCTGGTAGTCTTGTCCTGGAAAATTCAATTTTAATAGCTACAGGATACCACTCTGAATCAGTAGTCTGCCTTCAGGGACTCACATTGGATGGGATTTCTAATGCCAAAGAGAGCTTCAGCGTGACAGCAAGAATATAGCTGGTCAAAAATAAATGATCACTATAGACCATTAGTGAAAATAATCTGATTTTATTTTACTAGTTGCTGTAAATATTTACTTTGACAACCGCTTTATCGAACTATGAGGATACGGTTTTGTGTATGATAAGACTGAAGGTCAATGCTTGTTTAATAAACTCTAAATAAAGAATTATGTGATACATTGTACACATTTCACATCCAGTGATGTATTAATGCATCATTGCACTCTGTATAATCAGCTCAAATTACTTCCTTTAAGGAGACAGAGATTGTTTCACTTGCATTGGGTTTTTTTAACAATTTAAATGCACTATTGGTCAAATGCCAGCAATCCAGCTAACATTTAAATATTATATTAGATCTATTGAATTTTGTAATTTTCAATGTCTTAAGGATGAGTGATAAACAGGTCCAGCTTATATTGCAACACAGTTTTTAAATAATTACCTGTTGATACCACAGTCAAATCCAACGCCAGAATTGTCAAAGACTCATACTTGGAGTGCTGATATAGCTTCAGTGCTTTTCCAAGCATAAATGTCACTATGACTGCTCTGTTGTATTTTTCTGCTTGCTTATTTATCCTGTTGAATATCACTGAATGTGGACCATGTTACTGGAAAGTGCAAAACACATAAATATATAGACATAAATAAATATGTAAAAGCCACTGAACAAAAAAACTTTGACAGAATGTTTGAAGTTGGATAGGAAATAGGGCCTCTGATTTGCAGGGCTAGATATAGACAGGAATATAGGGCTAGGTACAGTTTCCTTCAGTGTTGAGTTGTACTGTCTGTTTGCTTAATGCTATTAGAATTTCAGCTACTGTAAAAGCAGATGTGAAGATATTAAAATGGCCACTCTGGTCTGCTCTGGGATATTAACTGGCTGAGTCCAGATGTATGGATCAATCTCTGTATGGCTCCCAGTGTAGTGCCTGCATTTTTAAAATCTTGCTAGAACTGTTTTATTCCTCACTGGCCCCAGATCCCTGAGTRTCCCTGCATTTGCATCTCCTGCTTTAAGGAGCTGTGTTCATTTTTCTTTCACTTGTTGAAATCTTTCCTTTTTCTATTTCTTTWTTTTTTTTTTAAATAAAGAAATGTTTCAAATTATTGATCATAAACATGGTTGTGATGAGTCAGCACAGGTAGAAGATTGTCCTTGCTTTACTGTAAATTCACAGGGCAAATGAATGCATACAGGAAAACTTGAGTATTGTGTCCATACTGTTGGAAAAGTAAATTTTTGTTCTTTGAATACATTTTATTTATATTTCAATAAAGTGGAACCTATGTTCTCTACGTATATGTATGAGTCTAACTACTTGTCAACATTACCATTAAATTATTATCTTTCAATCAACCTAAGCTTACAAGAAGACTGTTGGGATGTAAAGTAACTCAGAAAACTTTGAAATACCCATGGCTGTAACTCCATACAGTGCCCCTTTCCTGGAACACCCTTCTCTCCTTGACAGGAATTTGTTTGTTCACATCACAGACACAAGGTGTTTACACACACTCAGCTGAGCTAGCTGTAAACCAGGCAGTTTATGTACTGGTGTTAAGTAGTTTTCTGTGGTTGGAGAGTCAATTATCAAATTTTATAAGGAATTCAGAAGGTTCAGGGCCAGTATTTAAAGGCACTATCTATCATAAACTCCTTCTTCTGGTCTTATTCAGTTCTCCAGGTATTAGCCCAGATCAGGTAGCAAGCTACCATTATAACTCTGTGGTCAGGAAAACTGCATCAATTTATGCCACTTTAGGACTGGCCAGCTGTCTTTACCCTGTGGTATTAATCACACTCTGTCAAGATCAAAAATCTAATTCTTAATTTCTTGTAAACTCTAACAATTAATAGAAAGCAATTATGGGATATGAACCCAGGTGTTCCATGTCATTGGTAAAATGTCGTGGTGATGTACTATTAGCAAAAATTGTTCACAGTATTAACTAAGTATGTTCAAGGTAACCGCTAACTAAGAAAAATTTACATATTTAGAAGTTGTAGTATTATTTTAAAACAAGTTTCTGGCAGCCATACGGGGGGCAGGGATAAGACACCTGAAAGACTGCAGCAGCATCAGAATTTCTTTAAAGAGCAGTAGAAGTCTATTTCTCCCTTCTGCCTTTCAAGAGACCATGAGACAGAGTGTATTTCCCTGAAGCTTGAAAAAAAATGAACAAACACAACTTTTCTATAAGAAGTCTGAATCACTTATAGCTAACCCAGGAGTTGTCCATGGGAGTACAATTGAACAAATGCAGTAGATGCTGAATACTTTGTGATGCTGCATGAAGGGAGGGCCTCTTCAATCTATTCACCTCTGCCTCTGTAGCTATTCTCTGGCCTTGAGGTCTCTAGAATCTATGTATACCTTTAGCTCTTTTTTTGTTTTGTTTTGGTTTGTTTGTGTCTGTGGATCATTGACTGTTTACTATAGTGCTGATGCAGCCTGAAGAGATGCAGGGCCTGAGATGTTTTATCTCTTGTCAGAGCTCGCTTCAATTAAATTAATGGATCCATTCAACTCCCTCTTTCCCCTTTCAGCTGCATCACTGTCGAATACATTAAAAAGATCTTAAGTCTCAAGATGGTACATCATGGCATTAGCCAGGGCACTCATTTCCCTCTGTCTTCTTTTTCTGTAAATCAAATAATTAATGAGATCTCTACCTCAATAGAGCACTTCATCAATATTTTGTAGCAATAGAAAAAAGGATGCGCTTTTTGCTCTTGGAGGAGCTTTTATCTCCATCTGTGTAGGATTTGGTGGGCAAATGTTGTAATTCTAAAATGACAAAATATGGACCATTTTTTTCAGTTTGCTCTTAATTTCTGAGAAAAATTATTCTAAAGGCTTAGGTACTAACTGCTTCTGTTGTAAAGATGGGTGCTTTCTGAAGTCTAGACTTGTAATAAAATTTAATTGAAATTCAGTTATTTGTAGAACATGTCCTTGCAAAGGATTATATAACTGAGTATCACAATTTAATGTTCAATGTTTAATTCAATTAATAAAAAAAAATTATACTGGATATAATGTCAGCTATTCTGTTTCCTTTACAAAACATTATTTAACTTGGCACCATTAACCCCTTCATGGTAAAAAGGAAGAAAAACACATTTAAAATTATCTAATTGAAGAGTTTCATACTTAGAATACAACAGACAATATATTATAACATAGTTAGAGGTGCAGAAAAATTTAATAACTTGCCCAGGGTTAAATAACAGGTTTGCAACAGATACAGGTGTTAGCTTTCATTCCTATGGTTCTAGTCTTAATCAGTTTGTTGTTAAAGAAAATTTTAGTTCAAAAAAATCCAACAGTCTTTATGATTCTGCTGTTGAAGTGACACTGATTATTTAGTTGAATAACAGGCCTTTTACTGAGAATCATGCACTGGTTTGTTATTACTTTTCACTCTATGTTTTGAAAAAGCAATATAGTAATTTTAATTTAATTATTTGGCTGCAACATGCATGTGGATGAATAGAGAACATTTGGCTACAATGAGAGGGAAAGAGTCACATACAGTCTTACTAGTTGTTAAAATATAATAACAATTTTTATTGAAATGAAAATTTTATTACATCGTTATAAGAACAATACCTTTTGATGAAAAGTACAAACATGCAGTACTGGTCTTCATATGAGTTCCATTAAATACCACTACATTGCTGTGGTAAAAATAGTCTATTCCTGCAGGATAAGCATAACTCAAAACTGTAAATGCACATAAATGTAAATAGTGTCCCATCTGCATGGTATTCCTTGCAGGAGGAGAGGTCTTACAGACAAGAATCTGTGAGCTATACAGCAATCAATCTCTATATAGCATTAGTAGCACAATTTTTCCAGACATTAATTTTTCATTACATGATAACTTTGGCTGCATATGCACTAATAGAGGCATCCTTCCCAGAGAATGAACTCTGGCCCCCAAGGCAGATGTGCAGGGTGGCTCAACTCCAATCTGCTCAGGGTGAGCCCTGAGCCCTAGGCCAAATCCATAGAGCAGCTGACCTGGATCTTCTATCGGTTCCATGTGTTGCCTCTGTGACTACGATATGCATGTACATCCACAACCATGTGTAGTTTTTCAGATTAAACTGGCTGAAAAGATATGAAAAGGCACAGCATAGCCTCTTACAGCAGTATTTTTGCAACAGGCAGCTGAGATTGCGTATGCTGCAGCACAGCATGGTGAAGGTTCAGTGATTTTGAGGACAAGGACTTTGGGGATAGCTTGGAAAAACTGCTAGAGCGGAGGGGGTCAAACCTGATGCAGTTCTGYCTGTACTGCTCAATCCCAAGATCAAACTACAGCCAGGATCAAACCATATATATCTTGCAGCCTTTATAGGTCCGAAATCTTTAAAAACTCTATTTTTAATATCCCACCTTCGCATTTTTCAAGAGAACTCAATGTAGGAAGAGAACATCATGCATCTAATGGTATAGTACTGTGTTCACAGCAACAACTGGTGCCTGTGCTTTGTGTATGGTGTAGTGCTTAGCTGGTGCTGCTAAATGATTAATACTGTGAGCACAGTATTGCATCTAGTAGTGAGGAAAGAGTCAATTCCTGGCATGAATGTTTGGCACAGGTTGTTTTGTCTTTGGAGGCAAAACCTCCTGACATTAACACTAAGTCCTTCCAAGACAGAGATTCTATATGTGTTTTGGTTTTGGTGAAACCTGGAGCACTATGTTTTTGCTTTTTCAGTGACAAAACCAAAATCACCTGTGATTTTGTCCTTGTGGCCTGTGGAAATATTGGCTCTGCTATTGTATTTGAGTTTATTGTCCGGCTCATTTGTGACATTATTCAGCTAAATTAAAAATCTTTTCCYTTGAAATAATTCTTCCTCTTCCCCTTTACTACAGAGATGGAAACTAAAAACACGCCCAACATCACATATGCACAAACTGTATAAAGCTTTCTGCAAACTTTACACTCAGATGGCTGGGAAAATAACAAAGTAAGGAACTTCAGATACTCAGAGAAGTAAAAACTCAAGGAGCCCAAAACACTCATTTTGTCTGTTTGTAATCGATACAAGTCTCTAACACAATAGTAGTACCACTAATACTTGCTATTGCCTTCAACTGGCTTAAACATGTTTAGGACATCATCAAGACAAAGAAGAAAACAGATGCTGGAATCTACTCTTTGCAGTGCTGCACAGTTTTACTGGATGCTGTGTGCTAGTTAGAGCTATAATGATACACAAAAGTCTTCATTTTTTTTCTCTCATTTAAATAAGCTTGTTGCTAGTGTCCTTGTGATAAGAAGCTTGAAAAATGGGATCAAACTACCTCCTTCTTAATGATTTAAAAATACAGAGAGCAGTTAAAAGAAAATCAGGGTGCATTATTGTTTAAAAGAAGATCAGGATGCATTATTGTTTTAAGTAGCTCAGTCTGGAAGCCAGGCTTATGATTTTTAGGACATGACTCGCTATCTTTGGATGAGGGGTTTGTGTGTGTGTGTGTGTGTGTGTGTGTGTGTGTGTGTGTTTTAGTTTGTCTAGATTTTTCCAGCTTTTACAAAATCTAGCTGTTCTTCCTGCCATCAGTACTAGGGTTATCACATAGGAGGCCATCAGTCAGTGACAAAAGTACCCACTGTTTCATGTGGACTGTGTTAGTAACTTTAACTGGAAGAGTAAATCCAAGACTGTGAGGTATGGGCTAAACTACAATTCAAATGGCTTTCCTGAACAGAGTGATCCCAGTGTGGCCTTTCTCAAAACTGTGTGTTTCCTGATGGTATTTCTTTGGTGTGGTGTGTGGCAGTGCTGGCAGCTTGTATTGCTGCCCTGTTTTTATTCCTACCTTGTGCAAATGGGTGATTCACCATGTACTTGTTTTCCTTGGCAGCCATTTCCAGAAGTGCCACTTGTCTCCAGGAGACACTTGCAAGTGCTGCTGGAAACTTTCTTACTGCTGTTGCACATTTTAGAATTTCTTAGAATTGCTAACACTAATAAATAAAAGCAGGGAGGGYGAAAAAACTGAAATAATGACTTGGATTCAGAAACAGGTCTTAGTTTTGCATCTTTCTTTGAGCCAATTTTCCCCCCAGGCTATTCATTTTCGCGTTTTCATCCTTTCACTTATTTTCCATGTAAATAGCCTTTTCTCCAACAAACAGTTTGTTAACTAAAACATCCACATTGCTAGTTTATTTAATGAAAATCTTAGTAATGTACCATGCAAATAATGCCATATCTATAAGATTTAGTGTATGTGTAAAGAAAAGGAAAATATACTGTGTGGTCAATATCTTAATATTCACCTCCTGCCTCTAGTGATTGGTTAACTGCCTAAACGAGACTGACATCCTACAAAAACGCTCATGATTGTTTTGGAGGATTGGTTTATTATTCTTGGATGACTTCTGTTATTTAAAAGCGCTGGTACAGACTACTAAGCAGAGAGATTCTCCAGGAATTCATTTCTCAATAAACTATGTCTTCCTTCTGTGCTTTCTACTATTCCACTCCAAAACAAAAACAATTGAAAATTAATTCTTCTTCCAAATTCCTACGAAACCACTAAATTGACACCAAGAAATTTGTCAACCACCCGAAGACATATAGCATATTTGTGGTACACTGAGGTCTTGCTTTGTACAAATTTAATACTGGTCTTTGGAAGGCACTAGAAGGATCATAAAAGGAATTGAAAGTGGAATTTTGCTTATTTGTTTTTCTGGCTCATTCAAAGGCAGTTAATACTTCCTGAATGAGAAGCAATGACTGAAAGAAGTTTTAGCTTCCGAGTACAGCTCTGTGTCAAGGAAGCACAGAAGTATGACTGACAAACCGGTTTATTACATTATGATATAAGGTGTTAAGTTTTTTGTGGGATTCAGTCCTGAATGAGAAGGAAATTATAAAAAGCAATTCTAAACCATGTAATCCCTGAAGTATAACCTCCAAATGGTACTGTGGATTGTGATCTTGTACTTAGCCTAAAYGTTTACTTATGCAAATAGTTTTTCTTCAAGTTTGTTTTTAAAGATCATAAAGATGTAGGTGGCATATACAACATGCAATGTTATAGATGTATCTCTATATGTGAATGTGTATATAAATACTTATTTTTGTGTGTTTATGCATATCTATTTACTAGTTCTATTTTCATACTCTATTAAGCTAAGTTTTTGAAAACATGGATTACCTTTTTTTTTTGGCATGTATTTTATAAATAATTTCTGACTGTGTATAATCTCTCTTATACACAGAAACTATACCTAACATGAATAAACTACACATGCACACACACAAAATTACCCCTGATTTACTCTATAGCTGATGTATGATAATGTCAAGCTTTTCAGTTGGTGCAAATGCTTATACAAATAAGCAGTATGACAGCCACTTAAATCAGCTAAGTATGTGGCCAAGGTTCTGCAGACAACAGCTTAAACTTACTAGTTGAAACACTAACCAGGATTGTATTGTCATTCTGGAGCTGACACTCTGCTTAGGACCCATTTGCCTGAACTGAAGTGCTAGTCCACTGACACCACTGCGGAGTACCCAAAATATCTGTAAGAGACTGTTAGGAACACCACTGGCCCTGAAGGTTTACTGTACCATCAGCAGGAAAACATAAGGATTATACAGCTATGTGTCTACTCAAGGGAACACACTGTCTCATTGCTATTTTCTTGCTCTCTGCTGTTTCTTAAGCTCTTCAAGACACCTGGGCAATCACTCATCTGGTGTTTGGACTCCAGTTTTGGACCTAAATACTAAATCTGTCCCAGAATCTGGCTGTTCTTGTGCAATATAATTTTGCATCATAATTTTGCTACCACCCTATAACCTTCCCGACCWCCAAATCCAAATAGCTATGTCTTTCATTACACTCTTTTGAGCTCCCTTTTCAGTCTCTATCTGTAGTGCAAAAGCAGCTTCTTTGAGTACTGGGTGAGAAAATAAATTATGTTATTATCTGACATGGTTAAAGCTCAGCTTCACACTACAGTGTAGGTAGGATCTCTGTGTCCAGTAAGTCCAAAAGTGTGGTAGCTGCAAGTAAAAGTGACTGTAGAGACAAAAAGTCTTGATCAATGCTCAGTTACAGCTCTGTGCACAGTGCAAGGTCTAAGGTCTTGATGTGCTACAGAGTCAGTGTGGTGACAGACCTAGTGCAAACACATCTCTTTTTAGGACAGGTAGGCCCTTTTTCATTCCTGTTACAAAGAATTTGCACTCAAGGGCTCTGCTGGTTCACCTCAATGCAAATAATAGATAATAAGAAACTAGACAGCTTGAACTGTGCTTTAGCCATGAGGGCTCATTTGGGTTGTAATAGGATCCCCTGCCATAGCTGTGTTTGTGGTGTAGACAGGATTAGGATAGGAAAATGCAATGGATCTGGAGTGACACATACAGCTGAGCATATCTGGCACACAGGTTTTTGTGTTTTCATTTTACTGCTTGCCAATATCAAAGACAGATTTATTAGAGGATCCACACAGTTGTTTCACAGAAAAATTATGTGTCCTCTGGCACTGATAATAATAGTCCTCTCTCCCATACCAGGCTCTGTGTTTGGRCTACAGCCACTACTCCTTCTTTCCTGCAGATTGAGACAGTATCAAGTTATACATCCTTTCAACAACTCAATGGTAGAGGTATTGAATTAGAATGAGGTAGGTACAGGTGGCAGCAGCTGCTAAAATATAGGGGGTTTTAATTTTGTACTGACTCTATCTTTTTGTGTGTCTGTTTTATTCAAATAGTTTCCTGATGATAAAGTTTCATTGAATTGTGAAAGGATATTTTCTAGGTTCTTTTTTTCCCAGTAAGAACTGGGTAGCCTTCCAATATAAGGAATTTTTAACCTCTTTGGCAAAGCCTGTTAGTATCTTTAAAAAATCAAAATGCACAGCATTCTGAAAGGGGGGGAGGGGAGAGAGAAGAAAAAGCCAGTATTTTGAAATGAACCCAGTCCTTTAAATGAAAAGAGAGTAAAAAAAGCAAGCATGATGCAAAGAGAAGCTTATTGTACACGAAACACAGGCAAAATAAAAAGGACTGGGAGGAAGGCATTCAGACTCTGACAATCCCACTGGGGCAAGTGCTTTTGAAAAAAACTGTAGGAAAATCAAATGATATACAAACATGCATCACCAATAGGACAGGTTGCTCAAGGATTGGTAGCGGTTATGTTTTGGACGGGTAGCAGTTACCTAGAAATCTCGAGTACAAATGATAATAGTAAAAGCACTGTTCCTACCTCTTTTTTTCTGAACTGTGTGCATACTCAGTTCAATCTAAGCAGCCTAAAACTGGCTTTGAAACTTAAAAACTAGGTAGGAGTTTGACTAGGTATTTGAGCAGTAGAACCTTAAGCATATGAAGGAACTCAATTACCCTCATGCAACATATATGAAAGCAAAGTCTGGAAGTTTAGAACCAGAGACTCAGTTTTGGATTGTCAGTTTGGCATCTTAGGCAATATGGCACCAACTCCTTTCTGCTATCCATCTGATATCGATGTGCAGGTGTAACGACTAGCAACGTTAAACCCAATAAGCTTATTGGTGGATCAAGACACCTCTCAGTCAAGAAATGTGAATAGTGTAGTCCTAATAGTTTCAAGAGAAGACAGATCCTTAGCAGATAAACTATAAGCAAAAGTTTTTTTCCTCATCTCATTTTGTTATTGCATGCTAATAGACATCTTTAAGCAAGGAGATCTTTCATTCCGTCTTTGGAGCTATAGCTGTCTTGTTAAAGTCTGATGAGACTGTTCAGCACATATGTGGGATAATTTCTTGTGGTACTCTAGCACTTGACCTGCCAGGTTGTTTAACCGAAATACCTGCAGGTTTTTAAAGTTACACCTATGATTATCCTGCAAAGGAAGACAGCACATGTGTAATTATGTAATAATTATATATAATTTAACTGTGGCAGATAGGGAGAAGAGAAAAGATTCATCTTCTCTCAGGAAAGTACCCAACATCATATGGAAACAATTAGCCACTGAGACTGTTAAAGCTGCTTTTAATAAAGTAATGTACCCCAACACTATTGTGTGTAATTTTGTTGTTGCACATATTCTAGGCCCGAAGAATGAGAAGCCTGACAGTTACAGTTATGTGAGGCCTGATGCTGGATCCTGTTACAAAATTCCTTTCAGAGGCATAGAAAACCTGGAAGAAAATTAACATCTTATGCTGTTTTATCTTAATGGATCAAAACGGAATACACTTTGCGTAAAATGTTTCTGGATGTGGCAAAGTATAAGGGACTGCCATGGAAAAATCCTCCTTAGAAGGGAAGGTGTAAGGGTCTAAATCCAGTGGTAGTTGACAACAGAAACTTTATATTTTCTAAACAGAGCATGTATTCAGATTGCCTGGTGTGAAACAGCATCCTGCACTGGCCTGGTTTCACATGCTAAGTAACTAATCTCGGTTCGGTGGTGACAGGTGCAAACCTTATGGCTTTCACTGGCAGCTCAGTCTGAAATGATGGAAGGGTGTTCCTTCATTTGTCACTCAGCAATTAATATGCTGAATCTCGGCTGCATTCTACTTCCTCATCACTTCTTATTAACTAAATTTATTAACTGACTGAAAAGCAATGGGCAGATACCTTTAGTATCTAGTTTAGCATCTATTTTAGCTAGAGAAGTAGAAAGTTGTGCCAGGTACGCCTTGAGAAAACATTGCCAGATGGAAGCATTTTTCCTGTTTTGTATATTTTTATTCTCTATTCCCACAGCTCAGAGAACATTGCAGCTGTTCATGCACTTCAGAACCTGGAAAGGAAACAACGCAAGTTACTTCTCTTCCTGACCCAAAATCTTATCAACCAACCTATGATGTCCTTCTGGATCGTACCTAACCCTTCTTCAGAATTTTTGGCTGAACACACATCAGTTTCTGTGAAGTATCTAAAAGTTTACGGGAAGAGGAGAAACATCTGGGGAGAGAAAATCCACGATTCAAGAACATGCTGGCATTCTAGTTTCAGAGAGTATTTGTGTATTTTATACCACACAGAGCAACTTCAGATGTAACTGATGAGAAGCCTCTTTCCCTGTCTGTTTCTAGACTTGCTCAGAAACTAAACTATTTATTTATTGCTGGTGCAAGCTCAATAGAAAGATCTGTTGGAGATTTAAAAGTGTTAGCACCTTGTGGGCTAAGGGTGACCGGGACGAAAATGGCGTTGCAGAACTACTACGGGAATCCATCAGACACATCTCAGGAGAGTTCCATCTGGCTCAGCACAAATTCTGCTCCAACCCTTCTCTGCTACCTCCTGCACTATGCATGCAGTGGCTAACAGCAACCTGTGCTTTTTGATAGCACCTGATTCTTTTCCTTTACAATTTTTTTCTCCTGATTCAGTCCTTATCTAAATAGAGAGCTAATACTCTTGTCTTAAGCCAAGTGTAATATAAGCAATGAATGCATAGGTTTCCTAAATACACAGCATCTCAGCTCTTCCTCCAGCTGCTCCTTGCTAGTCTGGGATGGAAAGTGCTGAAAATCAACCATAATTCAAAGGTTCTGTTATCTCAGCGCTTCATATAAGCATGCAAAGATCTGTGATATGTTGCCAGGCAGACCAAACCTAGATTAACAAGATAGGGAAGCAAGAGGGAACAGATATATTTTAGACCTGCCCTAACCCTTTTGAATTCTCTCATCATAGATCCAAATTATTATTCAAATCAAGGCTTCCATATGGCTTTTTTTTCTTAAGCTAATAAAGAACTTATTTTTCTACAAACATCAAAGGTACCCAATTTTTTCTTCTGGGCACCCCAGCTGGGGACTGGTAGGCCTTCTGTGTTCAAATGTAATTTTTTTCAGTTGAATTTCCTAACTCATTGTGATCTCCCATTTGAATTCATGACCCTTTATGATATGCATATCTGTGATCCTCAGTTTTAATGACTGAGCAATTAATAAACATTTAAGTATGCATCTAGTACAACTATTCTGTTAGATATCACTTCTGTTCTAGAAAAAACAGAGATGATAAATCAGTCTCAGATTCAAGAYTTCAACCAGATTTCCAGGTTCTGTCTCCAGTGTTTGGTCTTAAATACATCAGAAATTACATTACAGATAGTGAGGTAGGACCTACCGGGTGCAATCATGGTTCATGAGTTGTATGGCAAGAACACATAATAAATGACAGTCTAATATTTAATTTGGAATACAGTCCACTATCCACTGAAGTCAGAGAAAATTCAATAATCCCTTCCATCAGACTTTAATGGAAAAATCAAGAGATGGGAAGTCCACCACTCTTGTGATTTTTCCAACGGCTTAAGTCTTTTTTACACTCCTGGGTTTCTTTCTACTTTACACATCTCTTTTCAGCTTCCAGCTACTGGTTTTTATTGTACTTCTACCAGCTACATTAAGATAACATTAATATCTGGTTCCCACCCTATACTCGAGTTAACATTCAACATTCTTTCTGATAAGCTAAACAAACCGAGCTTTTACTGTCCTTCTCTTCTACAGTGCCTTCTCTGGTAAATAGTCTTTTCTGTATTCTTTCTAACATTTCAAGATCTTTTCACAATGTGACATCAGCCTAGACAGAATATCAAATGAGGTCTCAGAAATGAGAGGTATTATCCCTTTCCTACTATTAGCTACCTTTTTCATGTAGATACGTAAGAATTAAATCTTATCATAGTCATGTTCAGGTTTCATATTTAATCTACCATAAAACCTAGATTTTTTTCAGTCACAACTTTTTGGGACCAAAGTTTATCTGCCATAGATGCTGCCTGTGTTCATTATTCATTGGCAGATTATTTTATACATTCTGGATGAGTTGCCCCAGTTTACCTGGATGACTGAATATGGCTGCCTGTCCTCATCAGTATAAAATGTCTATCATTTTTGTGTTGTCTTCAAATTTTAACAGCAGTGATTTTACATTTATTTGCAGATCATTTTTTAAAATGTTGAGTAGAACTGGGTCTTTGTAGAATCCCAGTGCCGAATCTACATTTGACAATAATTCTCCATTGACAAATACTTTTTGAAAACCATCTAATGGCAAACTTTTAACCTATTTAATATGTGTTTTATTGATACAGTATAGTGCTAGTATCTCAAACAGAATGTCATGTGATATTACCACAAACACTGTTAAAAGTCTAGACCTATTACWTCTCTGTGGTTATCTTTATCAACCAAACTGGAATCTTACCAAAAAAGGGTATCTCATTTGTTTGACAGGCCCTATTTAAAGGAAAAAAAAAAGACAAAACTCCTCTCATGTTAATAAGCATTAATTGTATGACAGTTCTTCAATCTGTCTTTAATTGAATCCCTCTTCAACTTTTTATGTCATTTAACCTATCATACTGATACCCTGTCAGCTCTGAGATATCACAGCAGAGAAGCTCATTGGAATGTATCAGTTCTCTATCAAGTAATGAACACAGCAAAATTTAGACCTCCAGTCCTAGGAATAACCCAGAAATATTTTCTGATAAATAGACTTTAGAAGCTTGATACCTTGTAAATGAATATTATATCCTCCAATGTTTTTTAAAATATCTTTCCCACATACTTTCCTTCCTCAACCTACATGAATTGATGTGCAAACTGGAATTTCTAGTAGTGACAAACCAAGAGACTGATTCAAGAACATCACTTTTGCTGGCCTGGGATGTTTCTTAAATAAGATGATAAGAGAAGAACAAACATCAAATGAGAAAGTGCCAAGGATAAATATGTAGTGTGTTTTATTTATTATGATACAAAGTTAATTCTTAAGCATTCCTCTTTTTCCAACAGTAGGAACAAGACAGTTACAATAAATGAAAACAGAAGTTTTATTTTTACTTGTTACGGCACGCTGTCTTCCATAAGATGTGCAGTTTGTAGTCTGGATACAGCTCCCATGGTACTTATCTTGCCTTTGGTGTATTTGCTGTTTGTGCAGTCCTTCTGTGGTCGCCCTGAAAAATTACCACAACCCTTCACAGGATCAGAAGAGCACTTTCCTTTCAGAGGACTGGAAAGAGGGAATGAGATGCATGTCCCCGGAGATAATTTGTGCTGAGACCCTGTAGAGAAGGCAGTGGCACTATCAAATTCAAGGAGGTATGAAGATATGCTCTAGAAGGTATGAAGAGGATGTTAAGGCTGTATCTAGATGCAGGGAGAAGACCTGTGTATGAATTTAGATCTAATCAGGATGTAGTAGGACTGTGGGAGCAAAAGAAGCATTAATGGGAATAGAAATCATTTCCCCMAGAGAAGCCAGGGACAAAAATACAGTGAATTTTCTTTTGCAATAAGGGAATGGGGAATTAAGGGAATGGTAAAGTTTTACTGCGCTGCTTCTGGATCCTGTATCAGAAACACAAAGGGAAAGAGAAGCTCCCTAGGTGGTGGCAGCTCTTCTTACATGTCTCTGTGGTTGCCTGGACAATTTTTAAGCATTTCAGTCTCTCCCCACAGCATGAACTAAAGACTAAAATATCACAGTAAATGAGACTGAAAATGTCATTCATTTTGTGTGTGAGGAAAAGCTCCAGCCACAGATCAAGAAGCAGAGCCTTCCTACCTGACACAGTAACAATGCTTAGAATTACAAGCTCAAAGAATCATATGAAGGGATCTATAAATATCTGTATTACTACTCATCTTGTTACTTCTCTTCATCTTGCTTATTMCATTTTCCTTAGGCACCTACTACAGTAGTCTGTCTTTGCAGAAATCTCTGTTGTAGTAAAAAAAGTTGCTGCAAAGCGAGGTTTCATTGGCCATAATATGGAGATACAAAATATTAAATCTGTAGTCTTGTTGCAGTAAATTTTGAAAGAACAAGGCCAACTAGCCAGTAGCAAAATTTTACTGATCTGCAGCGTGTAATCAAGGTGCTATTTTCTAATAGACATAACAAAATTCAAATCAGAAGCTAAATAAGAATTTTGTAGGCTTCTTTTGGGATGGATTTTTTTGTGGCTTTGGCCTAATCTTGCACTTGTAATTCTGAATGTTTATGTAGACAGATAGCTTAAAAATCAGATCAATAAATCAGTCGGACAAACTGACTGAAATCAAGCCCTGGGACTCTCAGTTCTGGAATGGGAATTAGCACCAGAGCCCTTTCACTTAGCACTGCGGGTCACCTCCCAGGAGTCGTTCACCCTGGGGAGACAAATAGCCATCCACACGTTAGCACAGAGATACGTGCAATGAAATCAGGCCCGTAAGTCTTTCAGAGATCAGCCTCACAAACGCCGTTTCCCTCTCTAAGTGAGTGGGAAGGTATGGACTGATGACTTTCCTGACGTGTGGCCCTGTATGACTGCTTCACGATGTAAATGAATACACTCAGCACCAGACATAGATGTTGAGTGGGAAAAAGTGCTACTATGCTGCAAAAATGAGTAAGATTCCTACAAGAATCAGGGCATCACCAAAGCTTTTCAAAATGTCTTGTGAAAAGCCAAGGAGTCGCTGGCAGACTGAGTGAGTGCCAAGACAATAAACTGTAGGTTACATAAGACACCAGCCTCATATCAAGATCAGGCAAAACAGCATATGAACAACATTCCTTTCTATTTTAAATCCTTATTACATTTTTAATTTGATGGAGCTTTCTGGAAATGCTCTTCTCATTCCATGGAAGTTGTTTAAATTATGAACATTCTATTTTATCTTGAATCTAAATAAAATTCAAGCTCAACTTTTTTTTTTTTTTGTGGGAATTGATCAGTTACCAATCAATTAAAATTGGATCATAATATTTCCATCTATTTCAAAATACTGTCCTTTAAATCCTGGACTTTAAACCCTTCTCCTCTCATTAAAATTTTCTAAAACTTAATAGGAAAATTTATTTTGAAACAGGCCAAGAATCTTCTTATGCTTTGGAAATGTGAAGGCCATTCTGAAATAGTTTTAAGTGACCAATAAAATACACTCACTACCATGAACTATTTCATCTTAACGAGTTAACATTTTCATGAGAGATGTGGAAACCATTGGATGATTTCCAACCCACTCTAGTAATGTGGTTGTTATCTCTTTTTGGTAAATGAAAGAACTTTAGAAAACTGTTACGATTCATTCCATTGTTTGAAAGAATAAGACATTTTTATATCACCGAAGATGTGAAACAATTTGAGAATGCATTTTCCATTGGGTAGGGGAAAAGACTATGATKTATTTGAGAAAAAGCTAAATTTCTTTTGAGAGTTTACATTAAGTGCCTTCAAATATACATTTCATTATAAGGACTTTTTAAGGCCCACTGTGAATTTAATAATAATGCAGAAGAGTATAAATATATGACTGTAAAAACCTCCAAAACCTGACAATAGAAAGAAAGAATAGGAGAAAATAGATGCAAATTAAAACCATGTTATATGAAAAGAACTTCTGTCTTAGGAGGCCTAATCTCCCTACATGTCTAAATAATTAAACATAAGGTGCTTTCCAGGGATTTAATGATGCATTTAACTTAATTCACAAGGCATTTGAAAGTTCCATAGAGTATGATAGAAAAAAAAATTATGGTTCATAAAAAAATAAAATAATTCTATGTAACCCTGCTTAGTGTTTATGTCATCAGTTAAATTACATTTGACAGGACCAGTAAGCCTGGAGATTTTCAGTATTTGTGAACTTGTATTTGTGCCTTGAAGTATTTTGTCTCTTCAGGATCTCTTTCATCCCATTGCTGAAGGAAGCTGACTCCATATTAATCCACCTTGTTTTTTTAACAGAGGTTTTCATATAGGTATCATATGTATACATATATTACCTTCCTATGGTGAAGGTAAYGCCTCTGTGGACTGGGCCACTTCTTATCCTCTCCCTTTGGGAAAAGAATGCCAATTAGGGCATGGGAGCACCATTTTATCAACACAGGGATAGCTAGAGGAGGAATTGACCTCTTCAGGGAATCGTGTTGGATTAACGGGCCCCTTCTGAAGGGTTTTCAGTTGGGAAGCGCCTCAGACAGAATGTTTGGGCAAAAAGATGGGAAAGAGAACATACTCTTTGGGAGCGGGGAAAAATTAGATAATAACAAAAAATATTTATAAAGTTTATGAACATGGATTATTTTTTGAGATGACAAGCCAGTTCTGAGTGGCTGTTGTAAGAACCAGTCATGATCCATACCAGCTGATATCAAACCTAAAGCATTCCAGGCACTTAATTTTGTTTTGTAAACATATTTAAATTATTATGAGGATTCATCACAGATCAGGTTCAATTTACATTTTATTATCACTGCCAGTAGTGCCACTGTGCTAAGTCCAGATGTGGGGGTACCTGGGTGTCCTTCCTCTCTCTCCAGTCCTTCCCCACTCCTCTGTTGCTATGCTGACAGCTCACATGTCCCACCGCCTTGCTGCAGTAGCTGCCTCTCTGCCTGCTCTAGTAAACTAAATAGGGCTTGGGCTTGAGTTCAGCCCAGTCCCATATGAGTTAACTGCTAGTAAACCTTCTGGCAGAGTTTTAGCCTGGCCCAGCTGATGCTCATACCTGGGCATGCTCTGGATGATGATTCAGACTGGGGCTTGTTCCCAATAAGCATCATGGGCAAAGACACCTATTTTACGGTCCAAGGGAGTTTAGGTATAGATACAAGCAACAACATTTGATTTCTGGGCCAGAAAACAGCCACTCACCCAAGAGTTTACATGTGTAACCATAACCTACTCCTCCTCACTTCCAGGATCTACCTGTAAAGGCTGGAAAGAAGCAGTGGAGCTATGCAGTGTGTCCGCTCACAATGCGTCTGTCCAAACACCGTGGTCTCACCTTCTCCTGCCCACTGGTGTGCCTGATCTGAGCGCAGGTGTGTGCCTGGGCTGCCTCTGGCACTGAGTGGTACACCCACAGCTGTGCTGCTGCCCAGCCACCTTCACTGGGGGACAGGGAGTGAACGGAGGTAAAGCAAAGCACAAATACACAGTTCAGAAACAGTGAGCTCCAGCTTTAAAATTTTCAGAAATTCAAAAAGAGCAAAGCACATCACAGTTTTCTCAGGTAGAACCCTTATGCTTTTAATACAGATCTGCAGAAGTGAAGACAATTGCAGAGACAATGACAAGGCAGACACAAAAACTGGAAACAGACAACACTGAGAAGCACCAAAGACCCAAGCAGAAGGCACAGACACAGATGGGTTTGATCAAGGTCACACAGGAGCTCTAGGACAGGAAATTCTAGGAAGAGAACCTGGACTGTGGGAATTAGGCCCGGTAATCACCATAAACTGTCCCTACTCTGCACAGTCCCTATTAAAATAAGAGCATAATGACATGTGAAATATTCCAAGAAGGAATATGTCCATCAATAGTATATGTATATGCACTATATAACCTAATCTTAACAACAGGAATACAGGCAAATCTATTAAAAACATTCACTATTCATGTTGCCCAAGTACATTAGAAAATTGAACCAAATTCATTGCTACTGCAAGTACATTTGAAACATAACACAATTTTCTCTTTATAAATGTCTAAACCCTCCACCTTCTCTGTAATAATTACATTAAAATAGATGAAATACCGCAAGYGGATCTTTCAGTTAAATGGCCCATTAATCCCTGAATAAAAAAAAAAACAGTATATAACTTTTATTTCAAGAATTTTTTCCCTTCTTCAATGAAAGTTAAATAATACATAATTTTCTGAATGGCACCGTATAAAAGACTATCTGAAATGACCTATGATTCTACAACCATTTATTTCATAGCAATGAAGCTAAAATTAGGAGGCTTTAAATACTTTACAATAAAACTTCAGTACTAAAGTTTTCTCTCAAATATAGTAGCACTTAATTTATATCTTCCTAATGTGCTTGCAATCCATTTAAGAAGAAAGTCTGAAATTTATGGACATATATCTAATAACCAGATTAAACTCTGACTACGGAAGAACTGTCATATATAATAGCTGTAAAATTACAGTTATGCAGCAGATGCATCATATGTGATAACCTTGGACAAACTTCAACTGTGGGATCTTGAAGTATTTGCTCACTTTCCAGACCTCACCTATGAGTGTTTATTTAAGAAGAGCTCACACCAAAATGCAATCAGGTTCCTGACCTGGACAGTCAATAGACCAGAGCTGCAGGATGCACTGCAGTTCACAGTACAGCTCCATTTAGCCATATGCTAGTATTCTTCTGTCCTTTTGCAAGCATGTACTGACAGTCAGCAAACATGGCTTGGTATGTGCATTTGCAACAATGTGGCTGGAAGCAGCCTGGTAATTACAGCATTTTCATGACAGATATGARTTTAAATACAGTCAAAAGGATTCAGGAAATCTCAGGATGCTCTAGGAACTAAGCCCGTGTCTGCAATCCTTGGGTGCATGCTGTGTCTGCCACACCATGAAACAAAAAAGTGGGCTCTCCTCATTCGAACACATTTCAAAGGCAGCCCTTTTGTGTAAGTGTTTGTCCTCAGGAAGGGTAGGGTACTGTTGTGCTGAACTGCCATGCCCCAGCGCGTGTGGAGATCCAGACATGCCCTTTGCATGGGATTTCTGTAACTGCAGCCAGGATGTTCCTCACACCAGCTGCGGGCTCCTTTCTAATGCATCCTGGTCTCTCACCCCAGGCGTCCCACTTATAAACTACAGATTGATCCTGTAAGACTTAACACTGAAAGTGGTGGTGTCCCTATGTTGGGTATGTTCCAGATCTGTCCCTTTCTTGGTAGAAAAATGTAGTCATTATTTAAGGCAAACAGCAATGTCTGGGAGTCCTTAGTCATTGTTTGTTCTGTGACAACACTTCTGTATTCACATTGTCAGAATCAATCCCACTATGTATTAATCTTTCACCAGAAATTATTTCTTTTTCATCGTTAATTGTGGTACTCTCTATTAAGAAGCACTTGTAGAAGGTATCAATACAAGCACTTCTTGAAAGAGCATGCTAAGAAAGGAGTTGTTCGCAAGTTAGACTAAACTGTTTGTKGAATAAAGTAGAAGCTGATATCACCAACACCTAAATAAGAGAGCAATTTGAGACACCTTTGGTGAATTCCAGAACTCCCCTTGGTCTTAATTAGAACAACTGAAAGAAACTGTTAATTTCAATCAGCTGGTGAAAGGTGCTGCTGTCAGAGTCAGTCAGGCTTTTAGAGTTCAGTTTTCAACTTTTTAAGTAATAAACAGTCTTACAAAAAATATACTGTTTCCCTGGAAAAATATGTGTCTTTTCTTTTTTATTAGAGTATTTATAAGCCCAGAATGTGTGTTAAAACTGTTTTTTTTCTAGATAAAGTTTCTTTGTTTTATTGAGTAGAACTGGAATTTAATGGCAAAACAACCTATGAAGAAAATAATAGTACTTTTTTTTTTTTAACTTATTTTCTAACAMAACCTACTGAGGAATCGACTTATGATAGACAATATTAGATATCTAATTCCTGGGTGCCTAATCACTGCAAACCAAGTGCCTTAAAATTTTTTGGGAGACCTTCAAGAATCCTGTATATGCATKTTGATTTTCCAGGAACTTATTTTTGAGACCTTGAAATGTACCTGGTTCGTGATATTATTTTTTTTCCTTTGGCTTCTTCAGTTAAAGCACTTGAATTTTTCATTTAACTGTGTTTCTTCTCAAGGCATATTGCTACATGAAATAAAATCTGCTGTGCTTTGACTACAAATAATACATTCAACTGAATAGATGTTCAGTGGAATGACCTACATTTGGTATAATGAGAAAGATTAAGTTAGTGTAGCTGCAACATGCAYTGTTACTTTGTTAAAACTGCGAAGTACTTATACTCGTGATATGTAAACACTTTAAAAAAATAACTTTAGAAAAAATCCACTTTTAAGCAACATATAACTTTTGATAAGTTCAACTGAAAYTCAGAGGAGCCAGGATGCCTATCTAGAACATGGAAGACCCAGGTTTCAATCTCTTTTTCTCCTTCATTCACAGTTCAGAGCACAAATTGAAAAGCAAAAGCTACCTTTTTAGAGGACAGGTATGGGTTCTACAAAGGTGGCGACAGATTCCTCCCCTTTTAGAAACAGTAATGAAGTAATCCAGTGAGAGTCAGGATAGTAGTTAAGGGACATGGGAGGAGGTATTTGCACCTTGAATACTCTGAGTAGATTCTGAAACCATGGTGAACCCATTGGTAGGGCACACTTCTTCAAAAATGGAAAATTTGGATGCAAAAGCCTGCTCCAGTGTCACCAGAAGAAAGCCTCTAGACTAAACCTCCTGCATCTTGGGCAACCAGCTTCAGCATAGGTAGCTGGAACACTGTTGTCCCCTTAGTTTTTAAGTCACCTAGAGAATCTCTCTAGCTACCTCTATTATTGGTTTAATTCCATTATAAAATGCATCTAAAAATCTGACCCTTATCAGTTATTATTATTGTCATACCCTTTACAAGGTAATATATTCATATACATTAAAAAATCTGTGGTTCCTTCCCACCACCTTCCCTCACATCTAGTCAAATAAATGTGTTGAATTAGGGATTCTTTCAAGTTTTCTATAAAATAATTATGTGGCTGCTGTGCCCACAGAGTGTACACGTATTTTTTTTCAAGTGTCACATTCACTTTATACATTTGCAGAGGCCAAATGCAAGCTGCTCCTGCAATTCAAAGAGCTCTCTACATGTTTTCTCTTTACATTTCTCTTGATTTCCACTTGCACACACAAATCAGCCTCCATATACAGCCGAGTTGAATAAACAGAAGCAGAAAATATTCTGAAATGCTCTTTGCAGAACTTCCACTGAATAAATACTTGGGTAAATATGCCACAGAAGACTAGGAACTTCGGCTTTAAGGATTGCACAGAGTTTCACCAGAGGATGAAGAGCGTGGTCTGTAAGAGCTGCAATGATGAGCTCCTTCTGAATATTTTGTAGGGAACATTCTCTTGGCACAAGGAAGATGTACAATAAAAATGTCAATACGGTACAAGACATTTCCCAACGTCCTTAGGTGAGTCAAGACCAACAGCCAGTCTTTAATAGGATTTCCCTCTGCCTTGGTTGTAGCCACACTTCTATGCAATAAGGGGAGATTTCACATGTAGTGGAGATCATGTACATGTAATTGGCACTTTGTTTCTCCATCAGGGATTGAGAAAAATCGGAGCAAGCAGAACAGCAAGAGGCACATGATCTTTTGCTTATTGTCCAAAGGAATACAGTCAAGAAAAAGAACCATAAGAAATAAAAAGAACCATAAGAAGAATGTAATGGAACTGCTGGAATTGCCTAGCTTGGATATGTCCCTGCTTGAAATGTTTTTACAAGGGCATCCTTGTTACCAGGGTGAAAAAAAATCCTAAATGTTAACTAGAAATCAATTTCCTTCATCCCACATCTTTCCCCTCAGTAAATGAAGACAGGATGAACAGCTAAAATTACTAATTGGTTTACTGATCAGTTGTAGTTTGTTCGATTGATTTGCAATTAATTCTGGTTTGTGGTGCGTAGAAGAGGAAGGTTGGCGCCAACCTTTGAAGCAGCTGATACTCAATATCCTCCAAGAGATCTGTGGGCCAGAATATCAATAATCTGTTTTGAAGCAGCTCCTGAAGGTATTGAAACTGTGTCTTGTGCATTTGTAAGGGCTCCAGAGAATAAAAAGAAATCTGGATTTTGTTAATAAACATCTTTTCTGTGAAGATCAGACATTTTTAACCTTGCAACTAGGATTTTGTGCCATTCTTGTTTCAGAAAAGTGGAAATATTTTTCATAATCCATACTACTATTTGTGCTTTTAGTGATAGCTGTTTATATCACAGTATTCACTTTTCCGGGCTCTTTACAGGTAAATGGCAACTTTAAATTAAAAGACACTACAGCTCTTGCTTCACTAATACTCAAAATTCACAGAAAGTAACCCTGATCAGAGCACAAGTACACACACAATATATGAGAGGTATATCACTTAATCTGAGACATACAGGGCCACATTTAAAGTAGGTACAGCTCATTTGTTTCAGTTAAGAAATGAAGTTCTTTAATTAGAAAAAAAAAATTGAATATATGTGAAGACAAAGAGAATCAGAATCCAAGCACAGATCAGTCAAAATGTAGTCAAGAGGAAACTCATGTTCAAAATTAGTATCCCTTCCTTCTCTCTAGTTTGTATTTTTAACGTGACATCAGATATTTTCTTTTAGGAACTTGATTTAAATTTCACTTTGATATGCACTTAGTGAAAGAATCCTTTTCTGGATGCTTTTTACACTTTTGTATCACTTTCTACTTGGAGTGATTTTCCAGAAAGAAATAATGACATTCTTTTACTCTGACACTGTAGATGGTTTATTTGTCTCTTATTATTAGTGTATGTATCCTATTCCTTGGTCCAGTATGCAATTTTTTTTCTCTCTTTTCCTGAAGTTTTCCTATTTCATATAAAAATCCCTGAATTCTTTCTACAAAATGCGTCCTCTTCTGTACCTTTCAAATAATTTTCCATATATCTTTATCACATTCTCCTAATTCCCCAAAGGAGAGAGACATTTTTCTGAAATTACTTTTTCATTTTCTTTTTTTCTGATCAGAACCAAGAGGAATATCTAATGATCTGATTTTTTATAGAAAACATGTTAAGAAATCATATTTGATTCTTACTGTAGTATAAATACATTTTAATGCATGTGAAGCTTAATTTTAAGTACTTTTCATTTTAATATCTGTGCAAGCAGTGTTATTTATAACATGAAAGAGCAACTTATTTTAACTTAAAAAAATCTTTTTTAAACTTCTATTTGATGACATGTTGCAGACAGGTTTATGTAGTATAAAAAGTAACAAAATGGATGGGGATGGGAGAAATGAATGGCCATTCACTGAGACTATTTTTGAACCCCTAATAAATAAAAACCTGATTAAAGCTATAGAAGAGARGTGATAAGGAAAACTGAACTGAGTTTCCACGCTACTTAAGACTTCGGCTTTTCACTGTAAATGTGATCTTGTTTCAAACTGTGAAAGAGTCTAAAACTGCATGTTAGTAGCTGCATTAGAGATACTGTAATAATGGTGGATCATTCCCGTGAGAAAGGCAAGCAAGGCTTAGTGACTCCTGTGTAAGAGAGCTATCTGTCACAAATGTCAGTTTATCTGATTGAGACTCCTTAGCTGCTGCTATACTTGCACCCCTCTCTATATCAAGACCTTTGGCATCCACAAGCTGCCAGCAGCAGAGAAAAAAAACCCTTCTTCTGATGAGATAGCATTGGGATCTTTGTGGCTTTTTGTCTCAGCAGTTAAACAATGGGCTTAATTGGCTGACATCTGAACTTTGAAAGAATCCTAATTCTTACGGGATGTGGGGTTTTTTACTGTATTTCATAACCCTTCCATCATTTCACATTACTTATACCATTAGTTCTGTATGCGGCCAGTCTGTCAAAATAATCTGTGGATCTTTTATCTGATACAYCAGCAGAACACTTGTATATTTTTGTTGGTCATAGTCAAAGCTTTCGTGATCATTTTGATGAGAAAAACAGTAGTGAGGAGAGCTGTCCAAACCATTAAAATGTAAAATTAAGACAATAAAGGCTGTTCAGATTTTTAATCCATTTCTTTTTCCTGATGTTTGATTTTGATCTTCATAGAGATTTGGTTATGAAATGAAGTCTTTTTTTTTTTTTTTAACCTTGAAAGCAATAGATGAGGAGCATACAATTCATTACTGAATAAAATGACCTTCAGTACAAGACAGTTTGTGGGCCACATGCTCACTTGGGAAAATACAAACTGTACTAATGCTTGCAAAACAGATTGTGAACAGGTTTTGCTCTACATCTCCAACACGCACATGTGCACACACCACCAGCAATTGCAATTGTTTGGTCCAGACAGCTGTCCAAAACAATTTTTTTAAAACTTGCTTTTGATATCAGAGTAGATATAACTGGCGTCATTGCCTTCACTGATTTATGGGAGGAGTGGGAATCTGTTTTTACTCTTGTATCTCTTACCAGACCACAGATTCAGAAAGTAACAAAGCTACCTTCATTTGCTGATCTGTTATGAATGTGCATGGTTTTATGGTGAGAATAATGCAGTAAAACAAGAAAGCAACCTGAAGAAGGAAGGAGAAATTGGGGTTGTTACAGACATCAACTCCATTGTTTATGATAGTGCGTGTAAAATTTATGGATTTACCACTTCTTTGTAATGTATTTACTCAAGGAAGCTCTGTTATAAATCATCTGTTTTCCAATAGGAACCTACATTTTTCACCCTAATCTCCAGTTGAGTTCACTGAGGCAAGAAAGGGTCAAATGACGAGCCCAGTGTTGCATGATGAGTCATTGAATGAACCAACAGCGCTAGGATCCTCCTTGCCCCTAGCCCTTTATATCAACAGGCCACAGGGGCTTTGCGTTGCTCCTTTCAGCTGCCTTTAAATCCAAAGTGTTAGTTAGAAACGTCTTCCATTAAATCTTACCCTGGCTCAGACAGTGCAAGCAAATACAGTCCCTGAGATAGTCTGTTCCTATACTGGGTATGTTTCTCTGTTTTTTCTGTGATGCCCTTTCTGCTGAGAATTGTTTACTGATCTCCATAAATCAGCATTCTCATCAGATGTGGTAATGAAGTCCTACAAGAGCTAGCCAATATTTATACAGTCGTTAAGTAGCTATCTAAAGATTTCTTTCTTTTTGGGCTTGATTCACCACTGGGTTTCTTCAGGCTTATGCTGGCATAAGTCTAATGGGTTCAAATTGGTTGCAGTAAATCAACGCACAGAACTAGTTCCTGAGCTGGTGTAAATCAGTGTAGCTCCACTGTGTTCAGATGCAGCAACCCTTATTTATGCCAGCCAAAGATCTGTCCGGTGGAGTTCAGACAAGCCTACTGTACATGCTGCCGGGCCAGGTTCAGCTTTGATGACCAGGTATTCCCAGGTGAAGTGTTAGGGTTACACTTTCAAAAATGAAAATCAAGTTTGATTAGAATGATAAAGGAGAGACATTTTTGTGTATCATAGTTTTGTAGTCATCTGTTTCTTTTTCCTCTGAAAAAACAGCGCTCCTTTTCAGAGCTGCTCTTCTGAGATTTCATCTGCAGTAGGAAGAAAACCATTGACTGCAGGATAACAGAGTGGCAGATGTAAAATAAATCCTTTGGAAGACATTTAATGCATGTGAAAAGAAGAAATGAGAAACCAAATCTATACAAATTAAACACAGTGGGCGAGTCCGTCTGTAGTCCTTCTACACATTATCAATTAGGCTGCAAGCAGACAAAAACTTAGCCATGTGCTTGGATGTGTAGGTCCAATAAAGTCAGAGGAATTAATCATGTATAAGACTGACTTCCTCTAAGTTCTTGCCAGAAATGTCAGTCTGTTTTGATTAGAAATAAATATGCTATTTTTACTTAAGTATTTTTAGACTTTTTTAATAGATAAAAGTGAAAGAAAATTTGACGTGAACAGTGGAGTAGAAAATTAATTTTGAAATTTTAAAATACAATCTTTTTTTTAATTTTGTATTTTTTTCCTTTTCTTATTTATAACCAATCTACAGCATGAACATCAATTCACAGAGATTCTGTTCCTACAGCCACCTTTCACTATGAAAATTTTAAGCAACAAAAAATGTTTTTGTCTACTTTTCTTCCAAGCAAGTTTTTGAATCTGCAGATTTATAGAAAAGCATATTGGAGTTGGGGTCCAGATCTTCTGAAATTCTCAGTGTAACAAAAGCAAAGAAAACAGCATTTTTATTACAATATTAAAGCCTCTGTTTATCATAATGACACGACACTGAATGGAGTAAAACATGACAATTCTCCACTAATAGCCACTCCCAGTGCATTCAAAAGCTAGAACTAACCAAAGACAATCCTAAAAGCATAGGCAGAATTCCTTTTTCTTTCAACACGTGCAGCATATCAGTTACACTTTGTGCCTTTGAGAATCTTCCACCTTCTTAAAGCCTATAGTAAACTAGAGTATGTTGTGTATAGGTGAGGGTAGATATATAAATTCCCTTTGTAAGATTTATTTTACACTTTCTTAAAGCATGTTCATATTTCCCCTGTCATTGTGTACTGTTTAATTTTTGTACCTATTAAATATTAAAGTGAGCAAGCAGGTTTAAATTTAATTCTAACAGAGAAAATTGAGCAGCGCAAGAAATAATATGTGCTCTATATCTATTAATGGAAAGTACAATTTCTGTTTTGCTATGTGAACAACTGCAAATGTAGTGGAACAGTTTTCAGTTTACTTATGTCACCAAAAGCAAAACACAAACAAAAAATGCTCCCACTGACAGGTCATAAGCCTTAGATAACCTTTTCTTTTAGCTTATGTGCTTACTTTATAGTGTAGCAAAAATCCCTTTGTGCACTATGACAAAAAGTTTCTGGCTTGTATTTATTTGGTGGCTATTTGTTCAGACACTATTGTGAACTTTAGGGCCTTAAGCACTCTTATTCTAAAAATACACAAGATGATAATGTATTTTAAACCTTTTTTTTTTTTTTTTAATTTAGGGATTAATGTTACTAAATATACATGAAAAGGCAAAGGAAAACTGGCTTAAAAGTGACCCAAGTCCATCGTTACTGAAAACTTTTCAGTATGTGCTTAACTTTCCACATGTGCTTACATACCATGATTTTAAGTCCATACTTTCACTGCTTTGCTGAATAAACAAACTAATCTACAGCTTATTTCCTATAACAGAATTCCCTAGTTTCCATGTAAAATCCTTTACACAGAGCTCTAAAATAGCATGAATTGTTGATTAAAACTTATTCTTACATCAGTCAAATATTGTTTTACATGAAACTTTAAAAAATAAATGTCAAAGCTCTTCTTCCATTTTTTTTATCTCACCTTTGGAGGGAATCTTTTCCTTTTTTAAAGTAGGAAGTTGTAAGTAGAACTAATTCTTTCAATCATATGAAGCATAGAAGGAATGCATTCTTAATTTYGTGTAAAATTCATCTGTATATACTCACATATATACATAGAAATAACATGGTATAACAAAATATTTTATTTATGTTGAAAGCTTGCATGTAGAGAATTTTCTATTACTATTATAAATGTTGTATGAATAGAAAATACAACTTTTAAAAGGGATGCATACAGAAAGTGGAAACTACTTTAAGCAAATGGAAATACAAAACCAATTACATCAAATTCCAAATGCATACACACATACACACACACACACACTTCATTACCTGTAATTTTCAATTTCTGATGTCTAAAGCCCAGTATATGCTTTTCCTTATTTGAAATGTTGAGACGATGCAGGATTAATCAATTACTTAAGAAGTTTTATGCATGCAGCAGAAGTACAAAACAAACCTTAGAACCACCGAATAATTACAAAACAGAAATAAAAAAAAAAAAGGAAAACTGCTTTTTTCCTATTTGTCATAAATAGGAAATATCAGCACAATTCTTTTTCATGAGTAAATATAATTTATATACTCCTAACTGTATACCATTTACATGGTTGAACAATCCCACAGAAACACTATTCGTTATTTTCTGAAAATACAGAATTAGCTTCCATTTCAACAAATACAACACTTTGGAACTGTGTCATTTTACAGATTCACAGGGATGATATTTTTATCATTTAAGCTAAATTCACAAAGGACAAGTATTTTCATGTTTTTTGTTGTTTTTTTTTTTAAATAAAATGATGGACTTAATATCTAACATTTAAAATGCAAGGAAAGACACCACTATGAATTATCTATTGAACACTAATAAAAATAGAGCCGAGTCTGAAGATTACTTTAGATATGATATAGATTGTTTGAGTCTATGTATTTTATGAAATGAAATTTATAATGATTGGTAAACAAATTGCCTGATTGAAGTCATCAGCTGAAGCTGTCTTGTACAGATTTACTGTTCAAAGCTCCAATGACCTGTTTAATGACCCGAAACCTTAGTGTCAGAAGTTCTTTCTAATTCTTAAATATCCATGCCTAATAAATCCAGAAGACTAATAAAAGGACTTTATTTTTTGTATTGATACAAGTATGGATTTATTTATCCTAAATTACTCACCAGAGAGAGACATTTCATTGAAAAATACCCCTCGAAAGTGATTCATTAAAACCAAGGTGTCATCTTTAAACAAATTGCTGGAAATTGTATCATCAGAGGTAATTGACAATATATCTTTTTAATTTCATTTGTGATGTCTTTACTGTCCTTCTTTTGAGGTAATTTTTTAGCTAAAAATATTTTTCTAATTTCTTCTATACTGAGTATAATAAATGCAGCTCCCTTTTGATAAAACAACAACTGAATATGACTTACTCTCCAACAAAATAAAATAAATGAAAAATAACATGTTTATTGGATTTATGGCTAAATTTACATGGACTTAAGATTCAAGATACGTATTAGAAATATGTATGGACTTAAGCTGAAAAACTTCATTGAGACTTTTTTAATTTTTTCCAAAATGAGCATGTGAAATTGTAGATCATTCTGGGTGACAATAGTACTTTAAAAAATCAGAAATATCAGGATATGGAAATGATACTTAAAATGTATTAACAACCTTTATATGTGCAGCTGCAAAATCATGCAGTAATAAAAATGACAGTGAGTTCACAAGATTCAATATTTTTCTTTTGCTTTCCTTATTCTGGTTACAGGTTATAGTTCTTTTAATTACAAGGTATATTTGCACAGGAACTTTACTAAGTGCAGAGACGCAGCTTTAAAACACTTGTGACTTGAAGTCTAAAAAATGAAGTTAAAAATTCCTAATCAATGGAGTTATATCTCCACTGCTAAATGTAATTTCCTTCCCAATAGTTAGAATTAGCAACCACATAAAACAAGCTCCATAGTCAGATCAAAGTTGGTGGAAATCTGCATCTAAGTAGAGGTCTCTCACATGGGGCTTGGCTTACTTGCAAATGTTACCCCACACAGATCCAGCTGTAGGATCCACACTTTTCAAACGGGTTTGCTTTTCCTGTTGAAACATTTGCAGCCACCATACTAGCCAGTGAGAACAATTTATCAGCCTCTCATGCTATATCAATTCATCATTCCTGTTTCAAATGCATCTCAGACCTCATCTCTTTGAGCATCGTCATAGAAATCAGCTAGCTAATTAAGTCATCTTGTAGTATTATGATGAGAATAGCTTGATGATTACTGCTTTTTTTTTAGTAGAGATAGGAGATTTTGTAAGAAACTCTTTTCATTAGCCTGATGTTCTTGCTTTATCTAATTGGCCAGTTATTTGTGTACAAAAAAAAGAAATTACTCTTATGCACTTTCACCCATGAAAATCTAGGAAAAAGCAAGGAAAATATCTCTCAGAAGTCACCTGCTCAGGTCTCTGACTTCCTAGTCTGCTATTTAATAGCCCAAATATATATGTATACTGTATACTGTGACTTATATTCTGTGTTAAGTTCCACATAAGGCTGTGTTACCTCACAGTAATGGTTGCAGGGGACACAGCTACAGTTTTGGACATCCCAAGTGAGGAACCAACATTAGCAGTATCCCTCACAAAGTTGCTCAGGAGAAAGCAAACCTCAGTGAATGAGGAGGCAAATTATCTACTCTCCTTCTGGCTCTTTTTTTCTTAAGCTTAAAACAGGGCACAGACCACTACAGAAAGCATTATTTTAGAAGAGTAGGGTTATCTGCTTGCACTAAGCTCCTGGTTTTCAGTTCTGTGCTCATCACTGCATAAGGCTGTCTCTGTACAGCACTGTAGAAATGGCCAGCCGGGCCAACAGGTAGAAACTCTGCAGCACAGCAATTTGGGACATTCTGAAAATTTTTGTACTCCAATTTTCAATAATTCATTTTATTTATGCGATGAGTATATGGTGTGACCTTTCACTGGACCTTTGGCTTATAATTACAAAACACGTTGCTGGATAATCTCTACATGCAAAGAGTGTATCTTCATCTATAGACTAACCTTGAGGGGTTTTTCTAAGCTAGAAACATAAAATAAAATACCATTACCTACATAAAGGAAGATATACCACATTTAACTCCTCAGTCTTTTAAAAAAGCTCTAGAAATATCCAGTAACGAAGTGCATAGTCAAGAAAGGTGGCTTGGTAAAGCACATCTAGCAATGGGTTCTTTGATGCAAAACTGAAGACAATTTCCTGTTCTATTGAAGGCAATACCTATCTTGCTATCGATTTCAGTGGATGGAAGTGCTCAATGCAGCCTCCCTTTCTGACTCTCACCAGCCAACTGTGTGAACATGGGGAGTGAATGCAGCTGAGTTCCCCCGTCTTCATCTGCTATGTCTGCCCAGGCTGTGAGCTCTCTCCTACTGTACAGGGACTTCAGAGGGAAAAGCAAAACGGGACCCAGTCCAGCAGAAGTTTCAGGAGCCACAGTGGTATAGGTCAGAACTCTCTTTCATTGCCAAGCATTGGCTTAATTAAGGAAGCACTGCAAATGAAAGCTTTATGTTTTTGCAGTTCCTCTGCTTTTATTTTTCTCTTCTTAATAATCCTATTCTCTTATTCCAGAATCCCTAATATTTAAGCATTAATATATGTCTTTCTTTAGTTGATTAAATAAAGATTCAACTGCAGCTTGCCAGTAATCATTTACTGTATTTAATCACTTCTGAATCTTATTCACTCTGAATGACAGCAAATACAGGTGTGAGACCTTTCTTTGGAGTGGGTCTTCTCACTGACAAGTTACCAAAGAACAGGAGGAGAAGAAAGTTAGTGTTATTTGTCTGATTGATAGTTAATAAGCCCTTTCATGAAGACACTTGGAGTGTTGTTGCAGCCTGCTGTCCAATTAGTAGGTCCCCTTTAGCACCATTTTCCTAGCTCATCCACCTCTGTACTATGTTAGCCTACTGTGAAAAGAATATAGACGAGCTTTTACACTAATCTTCAAAAAACCTATATGAGAAAAATATAATAAATAATATGTAAATAGATTTATTACATATAAATATATATGTCTATATACTCACATGCATACACATTATGTGCATATGAGAATTGAAATAGGCACACACTCATTGATATGGAAATTCTTAAAGACCATACTGTAATCTGCCTGTGAAACGGTTAACAGGGAAATAAATCGACATTCCTTTCTATGTGTGTTACAAATATTATTATCTCCAAGTCACATTTTAATTTCATACTTGATGTTTCAGCTCATGCCACATTTTTAGTTAGCGACGGCCTATTAAGCTGCTAATTTATATACTGTTGTGAAGGCCTCTGTAAATGCTGCTCTATAAATAATAGAGCAGTGATCCATAACCACCTTCCATGTAACAGCACAGAGTCCACTGCAGCTAATATGAAAGAAGTGTTGGTTGCTAGGTGCCAAAATGCTGCCTGCCTATTTAGGAACTGCTATAGTTTTGTCTCCCTGCTAAGATGACAAAAGTGTAATTAGAGATTAATCAAGAGCTACATTAGTGCCACAGTTTCCTGCAGACTGACTTTTGTTGCTCACCGGCAGTTAAGTGCATCTGCCTGTATTTACCAGTTCTCTGGAGATTTAAAAATTTATTGTCATATTTATGGGGACAGCTACAGTAAGAGTTATCAAATCATGGAGGAAACTTGGCAAAATGCATATAATTTGCAATTGCACATATGACTCTCTGTATTTATTTTTTAAACATTCCCCATATGAGAAAGGTTTTAAATTTCCTGCCACCACATAATTCACTGGGGTGAGGGAAAGAGGGCTTAGACCCAGATTGTTTTATTCTCTACTAAAGCCTTGTTAACATAAAACTTTACAACATTTTACAATATTCTTACTTAATTCTATGTCTTTTGTAAGCTTCATTTAATATCATATAGACCCTTTGTCTGTTTAGATAGCAAGCAACTTCTAGAACTGCTGAAACCTTTGAATACTTTAATATGTTTATAATTTCACGTATTATTAAACTATATATTTAGATTCCTGAGATACCACCTTGATTATATGACCACTACTTACATATTTCTTGATAGAAAATTAGCACTTACCAGGAAATGGTTGTGCAGGGTTCTCTTCATAGGATCATATAGTAAAAACCACAGAAGTGTATTGTTCAGAAATTTATTATAACTAAAGAAATACTGATTTTAATTTATTCTTCACAAATTGGGAACTTCTAAAATTATCCAAATTTTTCATAGGAAATACATTCCATTTCCTGGCTAGCTCTAGTAATAATACAAAGAGGACAGATAGAAAAACAGATGGAAAGATTATGGGACTTACCCAAGGTTGCATAACAAATCACTGGTATCTGAGAACAGATCTCAGTCATTCTGTATATTGTGGAGAAACCTGTACCCTCTTTAAATGAAAGACTACGGATAATGTTACTTGAATGTCTGCTCCAAAGCCTGCCCAAGAGTATTAGCAAGCAGTCTGTGTTGACCTCTGTGCTACCTAGTATCCAAGCCCCAGAATAGGTTGATTTGGGCAAGATCATGTCAAACATGGCATAATCACTGGCACATAGGAGAGTAAGTCTAGTATGACAGTAAAAATGTCGTACYTCCAACATGTGAGTAGCAATTTTTACAGGGAGACCAAGAATAACCCACTTCCATTAATGAGATCAATGCTTACAATCTAAAGAGTCAATAAAAAGCATAAATACAGTAAAAACACAGAAGTTGTGCAGCGTACTCTGAGTAACTTCATTTAAACCAAGCAGTCAGAACCTGAGTACAGGAAAATGATGTATAAACAACTCTACTGTGAATGGATTAATATTGTAAAACTCTGCAATCCAGCTTTCCTTCCACACCAAACCCCTTTAACAAAAGATACATACGTTTTGTGTTAGTTGGTTAGTAACTGAGAATTCAAGTATAAAAACTATCCCTATTTATATATATAAAAGTATGTATATATAACCTATGCATGTATATATGTGTATAAAGATATACATCTATAGCTTTTTGTAGAGTCATAAGCAAGGAATTCCAGTCCTCCGGTAACAGAACAGGAATTCTGGGATGGAGAGTTCCTAGGAACGATTATATTTACTTGTAAAGCGGACCTAGAGGAGAAAGCTCTGTACCATGGCATATGGCTCTRTGGATTTATTCATAGCTCATTTCCTTAAGGGAAAAGCAGGAACTCTGGTATTTTCAAAGGAAAAGGAGAATTAGGCAAAACCCCCACTTACTTGTTAGAGATTGCTCCAGATATTACGGCCTCTTTGACTTACACAAGGACAAAAGCTTGTAGATAATAGACTTAACAATGAGCTTCTCATTTAATACTTCCTAATCTTTTTGTTTCCTTTTGCAAAGATCTTTACAACACTTACAAAGATAACATTTGGATAAGTTGGGTTCTTTCTTACATAGAACTGGAGTTCAAATCCAGCTTTTTTTGAAGGTAATATTTTCTTCTTTCTTAATAACTACCATAAATAACAGCATAAAAGCTTTTTTGCCTCTGCACAAAGACTGATGAACCTCAAAAGTTTTGAAAAAAATCTATTTATTGATCCAATTTTATCTCTTGTGCCTGGAAACATGATATCTAAGTTCAATGTCAATATGTGTTCTATATACCAAATGCTAATTTTTCTTCCCATTCTTTGTTTTATTTTTCATGGAAAAAAAATAACTTACAATTACAAGGCCGTTTTTTTTTTTAGAAACTAACTTCTTTTGCTCTCTGAGGGATGAGATGAGGGCTGCATCTTTTCAATATAACTGGAAAAGTCTTCTGTTTGTCCATTAAAAAATGCAACTTTTTATCTTACAAAAATAGGAAACTTATCTTACARCATGTGAAAAAGTAAAGGTTTGTGAAGTCAAGCTGGACAGATATTAATAACAATAATTGTTCAAGAAGCAGTTAAGATTTTAAATCCTAGGCAAAAGTAGGGCTCATCTTTCTTGTCCTCAGGACTGTTGCCCTTCTGGATTGATAGCACCTTAGTTTCAGTATGATGAAGAGTAGCAGCTGCCAGAAGTCAGATGTCACCATAATCATAAGTTATGGCTATAAATTATGGTATAACCACAACCATAAGTTATCTGAACCATAAACTTTCATATACTTTCTATAACACAGGAATTGTAGCTTCAAACACTCTAAGAATAAGAAAACCTGACAGATCACAGCTCCCATTTCCAGGAAAGTGTCCAGACTCTTTAGATGCAAAACTGGGTGACAGCTCTACCAATGACTGTGGTCCTAAGGTTCTCCAGAGCTATTGTTCTTGTTTTGTTTTGTTTTGTTTTGTTTGTTTTCCTTTTTCTCTCGAAACAACTACCGGAGCTTATGAGAAGCCATACTGCCTTCCTACATCTAGACTGTAAAAGTGTAGGAGCAATAAACAGGAAAGGCACCTGCTTTCTCACGGTGAGGTATTTAGCATGCTGAGTATGGTCAGAGTCTAATTTTAACTGCTGAAGGAACATGAAGATTGATGAAGGAAGTAGCTTTTGATTACTGGCAGAAGTGCCGGAGAGCAGGCAGTCTAGACGACTGCATCAGATTTTGGGAAATTCAATTCCACGTAGTCTCCATTAAAGAACTTTGGATTGTACTAAAGAAAAATAATAAAAGAAAATATTAATTCATTTATATGCAAAACTAAATATGCTGTACTCTCAGTCTTGAATTTTAAAGAGGTGATTATATATTAAAATCAAAATTAAGTTATCCAGGATTAAGGAAGAATATATGTATAACTCAATCACTTGGGATCAAGCCCTAGATCCAAAAGGCAGCTGCAAAGCACAGATAAACACTTTTGTTCATCACAATTACCTTGATTGCAGCTAATCTGATTTGGGCTGCTGTATGTGTATGTATGTGTATTTAATCTTACATAAGGGTTGATGCCTTTGCTGGCTGAATTAGGTCAAAATACAAAAGACAAAATAGCTAATAAATAAGCAACATTATCAAAATTTTAAATCCACGATTGTCATCTATTTCCACAAATCCAGTGCTTTGATGAAAATTGTTTATTACATGGCTAAGTTCTTAGCTAGAAGGCATCTTCTGGGCTTTGAAGATTTTGTTATAGTCTTAGATATAAAAAAAAAAAAAGAGTAAATTGCTGTGCTTTTCTGTAATTTTGTAAAACAGGGTGTTTCAAGATAAATTATACTAACGGACGGTATCTGTCTTGTACCACAAAACACATGTAAAATACCTGTAATTTAGTCATTTCAAGGCATGCATGGAAAAAGGTAATAAACACAAACACATCCATACTAGTTTGTAGACATGCAGACTTCACAAGTTAGAAAGATCTCAGGCTTGCTAAATATCAAAGATGGGATCTGTACTGCACACCAAACTACCTAAAATTGCCTTCAAATTTAAGGTGCAATTTATTTAAAATGGCATAAAGTTGTGGATAGCAGCACCAGCATACACAGACACACTGGATGTCTGTGTGTGTCAGTGACTGAGTTGAAATAGAACTCATTTCTGGGTTACAGATACAGTTGTATTTAGATAGATTGTACAAAATGCATAGGTAGATATAAATATGCAACATAATATATTCTTGTAATGTCCTGATTTAATTCCAGTTTTGATTTCTCTTAATAATTTAAAGCGCTCTTTTCTGTAAAATATTTTTTCTTCCAAACACTTTTCTTTGCAAATTCACACACTGTATTTCAAAATCTTATTATGTATTCAGTGTGGTTTCCTGTAATTTTTTGCTCCTTTCCCCATCCAGGAAGCACTAACTGGACCTGAGTATATTTTCCTTTCTAATATATGAAAAAGCAAAAAATAGGTGATTGCATTGTCTCTTGCTTTGCACCAAAAACTGTGACAGGAAGGAAAAGGTGACTTGAGCAAGAAGAAGAATGGTGAACTTTAAATTGCCCAATAATGCATTGAATTTTATGAGGCAGCATTTGTTCCCTAATAACTCACACCACCCTGAAACATGAACATGTTTCTAGGAAAGACCTTTCCACAATGGATGAAGATACTTAATGTTTTACTACCATTTTTCTGTTTTACTAATATATTGTAACAGTACTGTTATAGTCCACATCATAGTTCATTTTCTTAAGACGTGGGATAGAATACAATTACTTTTAAAGGCTGTTTACATCTCTGAGAGCCTGTCACAATTTTTGTCTTCAAAACACTTTCAGAAAGGGAGTCATGCACATTGCCCTTTTTGAAAAAATCCTAGTAAGTTCCTGTGTGYGTTGCAGAGCTCTTACATATCATACAGCGGTAAGTTCCCTACAGAGTCAGCCCTAGGTCTGTAGGAGAGACCAGGGGTTAACCCGTCAACTTGAATTACACTTTCAAAATTTTAATCCATGATGGAAAATTTAATGTGCATTCAAAAACAATCCCAAATATTCCCTTGAAATCTAAAATTGCAACTGATCCTTCTCAGTGTTGAAGAGTTTAAATAACTTCGTATTTTTGTGAGCTCAAAAAATTGTGGTAAATTAAATTGAGTGAATCATGTGATTCCTTCATCCATGTGAATCATGGATGTGCACAACCTACCATACAGGCACAGAGGAAGATAGGAAGCTTTCCACAGAGCTCAAGTTTGACTAAATCTACACTTTTCCCTGTACAAGTAATAAGTTTTTTCACCGTCAGCTGTTAAACAAATAGTTCCATGAACCAGAGCTAATTATGCCTCATTTTCTAAGATTTGTCTCTTGTGATTGATTTAAGGCTCTGATTAAAGCTTTTCCCCTAATTAGGGTATTCAAAAGGCCCCTCCTGCATGTAGGTTCTCTTACATCCATAAACAGGAGTTGACAAGGTGGCTTTTCCAACGGTTTGGGTATTTTATGGGGCCATTTGCGTGAACTTTTTTTTTTTTTTTAAATCCTTATTCAACTGTCAAAGTTGTTCATAGTTGAAAAATGAGGAAGGAAAGATAGACACACAGCATGACCATGGAAGCTTCACGTTCTTCAAATTCAGAACTAAGAGTAGTACTAATCAAAATGGTGCTTGGATGGCCAGGAACCACATAATGCTGGACTGAAAACGTATGAAGGAACTAAGTGTCAGAGAAATGCCCGAGAATAACGAACATCATCCTTTGAGCAGATGCCACGCTCAAGGAATATGCACAGACTTCAGGGAGACACAAAGTTACAGTGTGCCCAATTATCTTGTCACAGAAGAGGCTAATAATTGTCTTTTTAAAAAGATAAATCACTCAGCACCTGTGAATTTTCCTGTACACGTGTTAACCTACAGGCGCAGGAGCCTGTCCCCTGTCYCCGCCATCAGCTGCCTGTCTGAACCAGGGCTGTGCTGCAGCCTTCTGGATTGCTGCTGCTGGCAGTGCTGCTGCTTCAGGAACACGGATAGAGAAATGGCATTTCAGCACTGGCCTGGTGGACTCACTGGCTGTGATGTGTCATTTCCACAAGCACAGACGTTTCAGCATGGCAGACCGGTGGGTCGGAGGGTAAAAGCAGGTTACCCAACGGGTGGAAGCAGATAATGGGCATTTTATTACAAACACCTCTCTCTTTAAAGCTGTTATTCTCAAGGATTATTCAGGTGACCTTAGTCATGATTTTGATTTCATAAAATGGAATTGTAACACTGTTCATTTCCATAACTGGTTATGTATATGGGCAGTATTAACAGATTTAACAGATTAACCTCTTAACTGCTGGGCTTCTCTGAATAAAAGGATAAGCCCTTTTTACGCTGCTCATCCTGATTACCAAAATTAACAATTAAAATAGAATGAAAGGTGCTTCACATTTCTGACACATTCAGACTAGTCTAAAGACAGTAAAAAAATTAAACAATAAGCTCTTGTTTAAATATGTATTAGTCTCACTCTGAAGGGCTGTAGAGATAACAAAGAATAACCTAGACTTGTTAACAGTTTTTTTTTTTCTTAACATACAACTTCTCTGCCCAGAACAAATATAAGATCTCATTGAAAAAAATAAAGACAAAAAAAATTTCTTGAGATGTTCTTCAGCAGAGGGAATTTTCCTTCCTTTTCAGTAAAATAACTCAACACGTGTCTCCCTGCCTTTGATGTCATTGCTGCTCCCAGATGCTTGACCATGTTCCAGGGCTTCAGGCAAGTACTCCACATTTGCCTCCAGCCCTCTTTGCCACTCATTGCAATTCGCTTTGCTTTCTAAAATGCCAGTGTGGATGCGTAATTCCTTTGCCTTCCCTCTTCATTCCCCACAGTTCTCACTACAACCAGTTGAAGAAAGGACAAGGTTCTTGGAAATGGTTGAACATACCCCTCTTTCTAGGAGACCTTTCAATTCCTGACTTGTGATTGAAGTGGGACAAGCCGGCAGACACACAAGTGACTGGATTTCATTGGAGTATGATGTTGTTATGCTTAAATTCCTCAAAGTCAACCCCTAAGCATTTAAGTKCCCTGGATATTTATATTTGCATTATTAGTTATGGTCTTTCCTTATACCACAAATTCTGTCCAATGATGCTGTTTTGAATTCTTCTTCCAAATCCAGGCATTTTATTAGCCTAAATATAAACAWAATATGAATCTATTTATGCTATACAAATGTAAGCATAAATAGATATTTATCTTGGAGACGAGAAAAGCATTGCAGGTATTCAGTCTAAAATGAATGCCTGTGTGAGATGCTTTTGGAAGCAAGGAATAATAGCTGCTAGAATATGCCGGCTTGCACTCCCTCTTGGTGCTAGTCATGCTGTGATTTCTTATGTTCAAGACATGTTTTAATTAAATAAGTTTCAATAGCTCAAAAAAGTTAGAAAAGTCTTAAAAATGTCAATACTCTTGCCATCATGTGTTTTGTCCTCTCTCATACTCCTAATAGATGTGTTATGTGGGTCGGCAGAAAATAATTTATTGGACCTCTCCTCATGACTGTGATTTAGATGGGAAGTCAACTTAATGCAACTGTTGYCAGTGATCCTAAATGCCTAAGAAAACATCATTGTTCTGAATATCCTAATTATTAATTAGCTGAATAAATGTCTTTTTCAAGTGGGAACATTTATAACTTTTTGAAGATGAAATATTAGCTTCTCCCTCCTTCTATGATTTCCTTTCATTTGTGTTGATAGTCTCTGACTTACTATCTGTCCTGTCTGCAGTCTGTCAACGGATACTTCCAGATCAGAACAAATATTCCTTCATTCCCATTGCTGTACAATGTTTGGCCAAATAATGACCATATGGCCATTATGTCCCTAAAACTTGTACACACCACGGAAGGTAACAGCTCTGCTGCAACACTCCATGGCCCTGATTTTCTTGAGCTTCAGTTTGAAACTCAGTCTGAGGTTAGAGATCAAAAACACAATTGTCACCTACAATGTCACTTACAGCTTTGTGCAAGGACACTTTTCTTATAAGCAAATTGATGGAAAATCAGTTCTATCATATTCCCAGTCATATTCAACAGTCAGACTGGGGATCGAAGGAGAATAGACCTCAAGTCTCTTGTTCACTAAAAAGTGCGACAGCTTTCAAAAAAGGTTGTGAAAAAACATCTTCAGCAATAATATCGCCTCTGGCTGCTATGGCAATTAAATAAAAAAGTATTCGCATGAGTATGCTAATGCTCAGACAACATGTGCTTCATTCGCTTGTTGAAAAAAACAAGAGAGTGCTATCAGACCAGTAAAGAAATGTGTTCTTAAACACTGCTTAGTTGTTATAATGAGTTCAGCTGAGTGATAGCCTACTGCACAGGTAAATGCACAGGAAGGGATTTAGTGCTGTTTTTTTAACAAGATAGACTATTTTGTGCCATGTTAACCTATATATGCACACTTCTTTCATTTTTTTGCAGTACTAAGAATTTGATCTTATAAAGGCATAARAGGACTTGACCAATCTTAAATAAAGATTCCAGCTGAAGGCCAGYTTATGACTTATTTCAAGCTATGAGCAATTGGTGAGACCAATTAAGTGAATATTTTTCCACTGATTGTTAGAGTTTGTATTGTGGTCTGATGGTCATCAACAGTGACAAATATTTACATTACCAGGCTATTCACATGCAAGAATTAACTTCATGGTACTATATTAATGTCCTATAAAACAGAATGGTGAAAAATCTTTCCAACAAAACAACAACAAAAACTCTGCATTCTGCTTAAGACAAAAGGAAATTAAGCATAGTTGGTGTATACTATACCAGAATATCCTACAACTGTCTAAAAAACAACAAGCTCTGGCACTCAAATCCATTTTTTGATAGTTGTCTGCATGTATCTTTCACTTGTGAAAGCTCATGTATAGGTCATGCCAAATTTATCGCCATTTTTTCATACTCATTCCACGTGCAATACTTGATTCGTATAGTTCTGCCAGTTGGGAAGCACTAGGGTCCGTGATATTTTATGTTGTTTATGTTTGCCATAAGATTGACACAATGGGATGAAATATCTCTGATACGTATGCCCATGACATTAAGAAACAGCTATTGATATTAGTAATTTTAGCTGTTAGGAAACATTTACTAATAAATTACTGGGAAAGGTAAATTTATTTCAGAACACATTCTTAGATCAGAAATAGTGTTTTCATGCTTTAAACAGAGAAGAAAATTTGGTAAACAGAGGTATCTTGTCTTGGGAAATTGATGCCTACTAAAAGGTAAAATTGCTGTTTGGCGTTTTTCAGAGCACAAAAATACATAATTTGAAAGAAATACCAGTTCCCTGGAATTTCTGCAAGTTTGGTGCACGCTGTGTCTACCACATGGGAGTGGAAGGATTTAGTGCCTTACTGTGTGAAGGGAAAATGCTGCTACCTTTGAGGTTTAAGAATTTAGATATGCTCATTAACAGTTGGGTGAATTTCTAAGTACAAATCCTGCACAGTCTATTCACTTCTTTTGTGGTAAATGTGAAGAAGCTGGATGTTTCCCTTGCACTGAGAGGAACAGGAGGACTCTCTCTAGCTCTGGATTAGATTAGATGGAAGAAATGTGACAAGGCATTGTGTATGATCCCCCCTCAGGCTTATAATAAACAGGCATGCCCTGAAAAGACAACAGTGTAACATACTGCAGGGCATATGTGTATGTTTGGAATTTATGAACTAATAATATAAGCTACTGCCTGCTCACCTGCCTGGGTGCTAAGCTCCTGGTCTGTAAGAATTTCCAGAGGATAAGAATATAACCAAAATCTGGTCAAAATCTTGGCAAAATAAACACTTTCAATGTCTAATCCACCCATATAGATAGAGGACTCTGATGTGCCTTTGGAAGTGTCTGTCCCTCCAGAAGACAATCATCAGGGAAGTGTGTGAGGAACCAACTTGAATTCTGGGAATTTTCTCCTTTTTGCTCTCTAGAAAAAGGATAAATATGCATTTTTTTTTTCAGTGGAGAGAGCAGCACAATCACTACATGCAAAATCCCATTGCATACTCCTCTGCCATTTTCCACCTTTGCTCAAATATTAAAGAAAAATAATAGTAAAAGCATTTGAAACAACAAACAGGAGGCATTAATCTGCTCCTGCTTCTCTTGTTTGGTCTTACTATACTAATCTCCTCCTTTCTTTCMCATCATTTGTGACTTAAATTCATGTCTTGTCTTTAGGAGATGTGGAACAGAGCTATTCAGTTGCCAGAATCATTGTGTTAAAAAATGGCGGTTGTAGCAAATGAGTCCAATAAAACTGCGTATGCAAATTCATGAATCTTAGAATATATTTGCCAATTTCAATCAGTTATGACAAAGGCAGCGATACCACTTTCACAAAAATGGATAGCTGGTTAGAAGAAAAAGGCACAAATTAGTCCCCGGTGAGGGAGACTCTGCATCTTGAGTTCAAAACTTAGACAACAGACCATCAATCATGGGAGAGAGCCGTAGGGAACTGGCCTTCCAAACTTTCAGCTGTTCACAGTGTTATTTGTTTAAAGAGAGAACAAAACTGACCCAGTAATAGTTTTCAACTCTGCAGACTGCATGACAGCACCACTGCTTTTGGGTCTGAGGGGGCCACGTGCCAAGTTAGGAAGACTGAGAGGAAACCAGAGYCCGTGTTACCAGTTTGCTGAAAATAACACTATTTTATTGCTTTCATCAAGGCCAATTCCAGCCATACTGTACCATCAATCTAGACTATACAGGCTGAAAAAAACAAAATCACTCATAGATGTTATAGTAGTTCGAAAACAGAAGCCACGAGCTCCCATTTAATCTCTGTAATCATTTATGCCAAGAGAAAAGGGAAGGCTAAGTGAGTATCAAAGGCTCCTGTATCACCAACTAAGAATACAGCACATTGTTTTAAGTGGCAACTTGTCTTCCTGAACTTTTCTAAGAGTATTTAAATTAATCCACATCTCAGGAGTCAGTTCAACAGCTAATACGAGCTATTACAGACATTCCTTATATCTTTTATAACATGATTGCAACCCTTCTCTTTCTTTCCCTTCTGTCTTTAAGCTATCATTGGAACAAAGTTGACGAGACCTTATTAAATCTTTCTATTTATACACTAATTGTTCAGAAGTTTCAGAAAAGTCAAATATTAACTTTTTTTTCCTCTTTCCTCCATCTTATCTTTGGGAATCAATCTCACAATTTCCAAGTTACATCCTATGGTGATTCACTTGTCTTGGTTTGTGAATTGGATCCTCACAATGCCCCTGGTGCATCTAGTTTTAGGTGGCAATTAGATGAATTTAAGGCGGAGTGTGCTGAAACAATATGCCCTTGTTTTCTCAACTCAAGGTGTACTTTCGCTTATGATACAAATGGCCACCACAAACCCCTTCATTTGGTGGTTGCTGTAGAAGGTCATGAGTTCACCTTCTCTTGACAGCTACTATTTGGTTACTAACTGGACATGAGCAAAAACAGAGGGATGAAAGATTTCTCAGCCAAACAAGACGTTGTGATCATTTGGTCCATATGTAACTCAGAATAAATATTCATCATATGGCTTTTACACCTAACCAGCTACCTAACAGGGAATTAGAGCAGTTTTTAGCCCAGTAATCTTTATTTAAGAAAAACTTCACAGGCTTTGCAATTTACATTGCAAAACTGTCTAGAGCCAGGGCGTATGCTCTTACCAGACCAAGCTTCCTAATCTTTTTTCCTGTTCTGCCAGACCGAGTACTAGAGGATCCCTACACAGTCGCACACTCTGAGAAATTATTTTGACCAGGCCAATCCTTGTATGCACTGTCATCGTACCTGTAGGTAAGAAATTCTGCTTATCTCCTTGTCTATAAAACTTCACTTGTCTGAAGGGCATATCATAAGACAGGCAGCTACCTAAGAATTGACAAGAGGTATTTCTTGAAGCCTTTCCTGTTAGCTCCTCTATCTTTTGCTGTACAGTTACACCAATGGGAATATTTCCAGTCTTAAATTTTAGGATGGTCAGAGAAATGATCAAATGTTAAAATTGATTCAGACTATTCATCACCAGTTACAGGTTTCTGTCATTGAAGGCTGCATGCCCAGAATAGAAGTTTTTCCTCTGTAACTCTTCACATATTTAATTTCTGCATATGGATTTGAGATTATCCTGTCTCCAATTACTTTTGTGGAGAGCTGTGGAAAGATAAATAAGGCACACAAAAAGTGTAAATTATCCCTCAATCTGAATACAACTCAAAGAGTTATAACTTCTTGAATATCAGCTGGAACTCATAACTTAAGCTCATTTCTTTTTAAGCAGGGCAATGTTTTGAATAACTAATTCTGAGCATTTAAATTCAGGGAAAATTTTACACCTAATTTATAGATTTCTGAAACTGGATGCTTGCAGCAGAAATGCTTGCGGCCGGTTAATTTTCGTGTCATGAGCAGCACTACAATTAGTTCAGGCAAATTCACACACGTAAACAACACCAGACAAACAGATGTTTACTAAAGACTCTCTCTGTTAATCCTCCTTAATAACCTCATGATTCGTTCTCTAGGACTCCTCTAAGAAGGGCTAGTAAACATAAAACTGCAGAAAGTATGTTCAATTACATTCCTAACACCCTACCATACAACAGCAACCCCAGGCAGAGCAAAAAATAAAATGGGCATCTAACATCCCAACATAAATTAGATTTTTAATTAACTCCATAGTTGGAAAAAAATATCACCGTGGTAGTTTATTGTATTAATTATCTCTCTTTTACTTTTACGTACAGGATATAAACAACTGTGGAGGGTCATGCTAAAAAGCAGTAATCAAACACAGTCTTCTGTTCTTAGCTAGGCTTGCAATTTAAGAGCAAGGGAGGATCATTTGGAAACTAGTATAGAATTAAATTTTGCTTTTTTCATATCTTCGGAAAGCAACCCATTCTGAAAGTGAAAATAGGCAGCTTTGAGTTTCAACTCCTATAAACTTCTTTGGTAAACTTTCGGACACACAAAATTTGTAGGCTAGATCAAATGAACAGGTTAAGAGGAAACTAGGGTTTATATCTGCTGTACATGTTGCTTCTGTCTTTCCATTAAAATCATTATTTTCTTCTAGCAGAGGTTTTCCTTTTATTGTATTTGTTTTGTATTCCTTGGCAATGTTCTTACTTTTCTATGCTTTCTCCCTCTTCCTTATCTTGTTGGGTTTTAAGGGGATTTTTGCACAGGTAACATGAATCTAATAATTGACTTCTTTTTTTTGTGTGTGTGATGAGTTGCAATATGCAAACTGTGTGATTTGAACTTCTGTATTTTATTATATGTAGACTAGGTTTTCCTTATTAAAAAAAAGCTATTTATTAATTGCCATCATGTTCCCTGTATTTGGTTTCTGCAGTCCTTTAACATTAATAGATTAAAATCTCCACAGAATGGGACTTCTGAATCAGAGTCTGAAGAGTTTCCAGGTAATAATCACTTTTCGAGAAGTGCACCCACACTCATCAAAAAATGTATCATCTGATTTATAGGGCCAAATCACAACTACTCACCTGCAAATTAGGTAGGACGTATCAAGCTTATGTATGCTTTTTGCAATCCACAGGGAAAAAACCACAAACTGAGTAGCTGAACAGTTTTTAATAGCAAATCTAAGAAAATTGCTTTAATTCTTCTCTAGACATTCTGCAAGGAGGAAAAAAAAACCAACCCTGAGGTCTAAAACCTCAGCCAGCATTCAACTCATGTTGCTTCAATCACTGCTGTGGAGCTGTGAGGATTTACATCAGTAAACTTGTCCTTAAATCTCTCAAATTACAATTTTCCTTTCTATCGGTTATTCAGCACTAATCTGTATAATTTTGCCAAACTCAAAATAGAACAGATTTGGTTGGGAAGGAAAGGAGAGAGAAAGCAGAAACAGAACGCAGTTAAAAGGGATTGCCAAGCTGAGCACAGACTTACTGGGAGGTGGGAAATGTCAGTAGCTCAAACAAGCAAAAGAATAATCACAAAGGTGTTACTGCACAAATTATAATATCATCATGTTATAGAAAGTTGAATTTTCCTTGCTGGTTTGTATTTATTTTTTAAAGTGTAAGACAATGAAGATGTAAAAAGCACATCTCTTTCCCCATAAACAGACTGTTTGTGATTAAGTAACTTGGACTAACTCCTGTTTCCTTTATTAATGAGATTAGTCATATTTCTTTACTGGCCGCAATTCAGCAAAGCACTTAAATATGTGCATAAATCCTACCGATTTCAATGGGATTTACACATGTGCTTAAAATTAAGCACACACTTAATTTCACTGCTAAATTGGGAATAGGAGAAATTGAAGTGGATTCCTCGTCCAATACTGTGATTTGCCTAATCCAGTAACATTTTCCTATGTTAACTTGCAACATCAAGCAAACCCAAGGTTTTTATGATGAGCAAAATGAGACCAGGTGGGCTTGCAAGCCAACCACTTTAAGATTACTTTTTTCTGAGTAGTGACTATGGACTTTCCTCCAAGCACCATGTAGCACTTCTTGGATGCTAGTGGAAACAAATTTAATGTATGTATTGTACTGGTGTCACTGAAAGCCATGTTTGCATAGAACAAGATGTCTGTAGATAGATATATTACTGATTATATGTTTTCCTTCCTACCCAAGATCTCATGCTGCTACTGCAACTTCTGCAATATTTTACTGTGCATACTTATTCCCCTAAGCAGACTGTTCTGGAGATAAGTAGACAGTATATAAGATTTTCTGTCATACTTACACTATCTGGAATCTTACATCTTCAAAACATTTTAGTAAAACTTAATTAATTAATCTCTCTGCAATTATGAGTGCTCACAAGAAAAGGTCAGTGATGATACACTGCTAAGTCTCCAAGTGGTTATCACAGTTTCAGAGAGTCATAAATGCATGTTTTCAAAACTCTCTCTTCTCCTCACACCACTTTGCATGATGTTAGGAACACTTAGCTTCACCTTTGGAAAGAAATACAACCTTTTAAAAGCTTGACATTCTTGTGAATCAAAATTATCAACAGTGCAGGAGACAGAAAAATGCAGCAAAGCTTTCTGAGAAATGATGGCTATAGAAAGTTGCTTTCCCTCACCAGAGGAAGTTTTAGGATGAGAACCTGTTTGTCCACTACTTCAAGATATTTGGGTGTGTAGCATACTTTTTGAATCAGCTTCCAAAGTAATCTTTAGATTAGCTATTCTAGCTAGACTCTAAAAAGCTGTTAGAATAGCAGTGGATCTTTTTTCTTTATCATATTATTCTTAAATGTATTCACCTCAGCTGATACACAATATTTTAGTAACTTTTTGTGGCAAGAATGTGTTTACCCTATACACCTTTGTCCCTTTTATTCAAATCTAGCTGTGAATATATTTATTTATGTGATAAGTTTTGCGTATGTAAACGTTGTTGGGTTAATGAATTACAGTATGGCATTTTGGCTGAATAACCAGTCCCAAGGACCAATTGCTACTTTGCCAAAGAACTAGCAGAAGGTTTTTCTCTCTTTTACACACAGGCGTGCACACACACACACACACAAAAGCACCCAAAATCTAAAAGCCTTTCTAGCTTGGGCCTCCTGTACAGCAGCTCCCAGCATGCTTCCTGGTCTTATCAAAATCTTCCTCCAGTGGGTTTTTCCTTGGAGGAGGAGTGTGACTTGACATTACATTGGCCACCTCCACTGGGTACCCACCTGTAGTTCTCCTCCACAGTTGTGGGATATTGCCTCATCTTCTCTCACTTCCCACSGGACTCCAACCATCTGGGCACAAAGAGAGGGTCTTCTAAATCACAAACTATGTGCCACTTGTGGCTACATTATTGTGCAATGCATAGAATGGATTTTCAAGAGTAACGTAGCATGAAAAATGGGGCATTGTGTAGTGATGCTGCAGAACTGTATCCTAAATATCTCTGTGCATTTCATGTGTCTTTTGTAAATCAGCTAATCCCATAATGCTGAGTACAGGAAAAAAAAGCCATATCAAATAGGAATAAAATATTTTAGAAGTCTCATTTAATATAAATAATGTCAGTTCACTTCTTTTCCTAGGAACTTTATTCTTCTGTCAGTGGAACTAATGAAGTTAGGGGTAATTTTTTTTGTTCCTTTCTTAGGAAGTGCAGATCCTTGCACAAGCTGAGGTAACACCACCCCCTTCTGTTCACACTGATGCTAGGCTCAGAGAACTACATATCCAGCATAGCAAAACACTGGTACTCCAGTACCATTTGCACAGCCGAATAGGAAGAATGGATTTTACTTCTACAGCTTAATCATGTTCATTGAACTATATATTTCCAATTAAACTATTTTAATAATTCTCTAAACTAGCTTATTCCAAGAATTTCAGACAGCAAAGTATTAAAATAGCTAGAGATTGTATTTTTTTCTTTCACTTTCTAGCATGAATAAATACAAAATTTAATTAATAAAAAATTAGTTTGGATGTTAGGGAGCACTTTTAGTTATCTGCAGCTCATTTTCATTTTAGTATGCCTCTTTTGATCATCTGTCAGAGCAATATCTCTCTTCTGATTTGATACTGGAAAGTTTTCTCCCTTTGAGAGATAGAAAGAATTTTACTTTTTGCTTTACAGGCTCATTGTGGTACACAGAAAATGCCTATTACTAATATATTATACTCAGGTAGGTTCCTCAGTCTTAACTGATTAGTTCTTTAAGTTGATTAGCAATCTAGTACATCAATTGTCTGGCCAAATTACTCACTTTGACACAATTAAATCTGATGTTGAGGTTGTGGTTTCATGATGATTTCTCTGGTTGGAAGCAGCGGCTTGAGCAGTATGGTTCCCTCCATCCATGGATGTTAACTTCCATGCAATGAGCCAAAGCGATGAGCTGAACTGGGGCTGAGCCAGGTTAAACGTAACTTAGCTAAAACCAACCCTGTGGCTGTCAGCCTGGGGAAGTGGTCCAGGTCATGGCGCAGCGGTGTGAGCAGCACAAGCTGGGGAAGAGCCCTGGGGCAGGGGTGAAGAAGGAGAGGGGCATGGGGGAGACTATTGTATTTTTTGCTGCAGAAACTTCAACAGAGTGCTCTTGAGTAAAGGTGTGATAGGGTTTTTTTCCCCATGCAAAATATAAGCATTTTAAATGGTAAAGCAAAATTGAGTATATTTTGGAAGCTTTGAGCGAATCACAGAAGAAAAAACACCTCTGTGGATATTTCTAATGCTAATATTTTTTGCCGTGTTTCACATACGTGCGCTGCAAAGCCTGGCCAGTAAGAGTGTCATTTCTGTGTTTTCTACAATTCACAACTGAGGTCTAAAAAAGAACTGGGATATGTAACTTCATGGTGCTTGGAAAACTCCCTGTTCTGGTGTAAGACATGTTTGTTTGCCTATTTACTCTGWGAGGCCAGGGAACTCTGTTTCAATCACCTACATAAGCAACTAGAAAATTTACCTAAAAGAGATTAAAAAAAATTCAACAAGAGGTCTAAAATGCTTTCAGATTCCGTATTTTTTTTTAAATTTAATACACCATATTGGATGTTCAAAGGAATTGTCAAAGTAGATTCTATTTTCCACCTGAAAGTGTTTAAAAGAGCTAAAAAGATCTGATGTGTTTAAAGCAGAGTGGAGGTATTTAGAAATAAAAAATATACAAATTTTCAAAAAGCAGAAGTCATGTCAAAACAAGAAAAGGGGGGGAGCATTAATTCTGAGGAGTTAACATGGAATTTTAATGACATAGATCAGGAGTAACACTTCAGAAGTAGGAAGCTTACCAGAGAGTCTGTAGGGCCAATAGATGATTCAGGTGTAAAAGGAAGGTGGGCCATTTTCATAGCTGAAAGTGAATTCCTTCTGAATTTTTCAAAATATGTTGGCACACAGTTTCCTGGCACAGGCAAACAAAAATTACCTTTGAACCTGAGATTTCCATCCAATTAATTCAATCTGTGCAAGAACCTATGATCTCTACAGTGGGTTCTAGCAACACAAAATACAAAATGAGCCTGAGTTTAGTTGCAAGGTTCACAGGTACCTTGTTGGTGGCCCAGCCTGTGACCACGGCTGGCCAGTGCACCATTGCTCCTGTGATAGTAACCTGGTATCCCAGYCTACATAATGCACTTCAGCAGCTTCTCATGTATTGCTACCGTCTTACTGCATCACACTCTTAATAGAAAAACAGCATGGTCCTAAGTTCCCTATGGCAGGACTGCCCTGGCCGGCAGCTGGAATGAAGGTCATGTAGTAAATATTGGTGCAGGAGCTTCTGGGATGGCTGGGATTCCCAAATATTCCACGCCTCTGATACTTTGAGGACATTTCTGTGGCTAGACATTACTAATGAAATTTGGACAGTGGCCATGTACTCCTGGCCTCGCACCTTTACTGGGTAACTTAACAGGGTGATATAGAAGTAGCCCACGTATACCAAGCCAAAATCCTAAAGACCTTCTTGCTTGTTTATAAAGCTTACAGTACACAGTATGAGCAAATTTACTTCTATGGAACTAATCTCTTCTTGACTAGGAATGAGTAACTGTAGCTTTACAGTTCCTCACAGACACATTGGAGGTCCTTCAAAACCTGGGTGCATACTTTGTGTCCTGTGTCCAAACTTAAACATGATAGAGCTCAGTTCTTTGACCTGTACGCATATGAGTAAATCAGCCAGTAGAAGTARTTGTGGAAGTAGTTAATGTTGGCTGGCATGCAGCCATTACAAACAGTAAAATTAAGATTTTTGAAATTTGCTCTAATATACAGGACAGTTTCTTTTCTCCACTACTTATTGGAATCAGCTGGGACTTTAGCACGAAAAAACATTCTGCAGGTCAACTACAAATAATGCCTGTGGATTGAAAAGCAATACTTTAATTTCTTCTGACTTGATTATCCTCATATGCCACTAGAATATAAAAGTACAAGACTTTCAGGCTGGAGTAAAACACCCATTGAACATATGGCTTTTCTTACTGGGACTTTAGAAAGAGAAAGAAAGGAAAAGAGAATACAACAAATTGTTAGGTCTTGCAACTTCACCTCAAAATTTTGCCCAAAGGGTTAACGAACTGTCTTTCAACACTGACTTCCTTGCGTTTCACTATGGACAGTTTATTCACAGACCGAGTTGAAATGGTGAAATGAATGTACACAAAAGAGAATTCTGAAGCTTTAGTGTGCTATTTTGTTACTTAAAATAAGCAAAGCTCTAATAAATTATTGTCAAGTTCAAAAAGAATTACATTTATTCCTTTGTGATTTTTCATCAAACTGTGTATAATTCTGCTTCCTGTACATGAACGACCTGTGCAGATAAGCCTTTTTGCATGTCTATATTCATTTGGAACAAAATAATTCAAGCTGGTTTTCAAAGCAAAGTTCTAGCTTTTTGACTTTTTGGTGCTTACAATGCGAAAGTAAAATAAAACTGAAGAGTTGGATTAGAGTTTCAAGATTTTATTGTTGCTCCCAGTCATTAGTTGCACTTTAAAAAGCACACGTATTTATAAATAGCTTTACAGGTATGATTATCAAAACAGATTATGCTCCCAATAAAAAGAAAAAAACCCCAAACAATAAAGACAGGCAAGGAAATTATGAGTGACCATATATCATGGTTACTATACCAACTGTGATATTTGAAACCATCACCATAGTAGGAAGCATGTAAAAGTTTGCAGAGACGGGCTGACATAATTTCACCTAAGGATCTGAGGATCTGAGAGACCTACATGTTTCTCCATGATCCTTAATATTAAAGGTGGCCTAAATAYTGATGAGATGAATCCAATGATATTGTCTATATGATCTGGGCCTTCTCAAAATCCACTCAGGATTTTGACCTGAAGAATCAACTGCATTTYGATGCATTTTCCCTCTGAACTTCATCCACTTCCTTAGAAGGCATAATAGTGTTGTAGTATGGATATTGTCTACAGACATAATGGGAACTTCAATATTTAAAATCTTACACTCTCTCTGATGCACTTCAGCATTCAAACATGTTATGGTATCAGGGAGGCTCATAATTTAAAAACAAGAAGTCTTGTAGGACTTTTTCATGAGAATCTATAGGAGTTGCCTATTTTAAATGGAGAACTGCCTCTTTTTAAAAGCTTCTGAATAAGCCTATTTCAGCCAGGAAAAGAAACTACTGCAAGATTTTGTGTTTGGAACATTCAGAAAAGTCTAAAATATAGAATATGATAAAATATAACTTTTCAGTATAAGAATTTTCTTTTAGGGCATTTATAGCACTCATTTCTGCTATTTAGACTAACTGGTAAGACAAATCCCCAAAGGTCAAGATCAACCATGTGTTAGATATCATGAATTTCGGTCAGCTCTCTGTGAATGCTATTGCTGGTACCCTTTATCCTTTCTTACTACTTTGTGGGTTGTGGGGGAGAAGAGAGTAACATTACAGACAAAAGCAAGGCTCACCCCCAAAAGTTTCAGACTGTACACATTTTACAAATCTCAGGTTTTTAAAAACAGATTTCAGCCTCTTATATTTTTGGAAATACATTGCATCCGCTAGAAATAATTGCAGGACTCTTTATGACTCTATTTGTATAATGTGTCCAAGAGCACCTGGAATACAGGGCAGACACTTCCATTTATGTGTATGTGTGTGTGTATGAAACAACTAAAAGATTTCTTTCTGTCTTCTAAGAGGATCTATCTAATAGATGGAAGAAAAACAGTGAGTGTAAAAAAGCAGAAACCTTTGCATCAATTTTCAATAACTACGTGAAAAAAACACCCACTTCTTCATGAAGGACACACAATTGTATTACTAGCCAAGGTGCCAGTTTTACCGTGGGGAAAAATCTGGGTTTATGTTCTGTCTTTTTAGTACAGATCTCTGACTATCTGTGAAGCATAATATTCCTAGAAAAACAAACAGATTTTTAAGTTTCCAAGATTTCTGCTTCTCAGTTGTATTCCTTGTTGTGAACCTGCAAAAAAAATTCATTGCAAAATTTACCTCAAGTTGAAAACAAATAAAGTTAATAATGCCACCGAGTGGTGGGAAATAAAAAGAGTCATAAAATCAGCATAGCTGCAGAGTTGGTGATATAGTCTAAGTAAGTTGTTATGCCAAGATGTTCCCTGAATCCACAGGAAAAAGAAATAGAAAGTCATCAAAGAAGCAAGAAAATGAAAGAGAGAGAGAGAGTATGTGTCAGCCTGCTGGTGTGTAAAACTAGGTGCCTGATTACTGCACATTGATCTAAAAAATTTAAGGTGTAGCAAAGGTGACAGCTATTAGGACCAAGAAGACAAAATGAGATTTTTTTCCTGCATTTGCATTTCTTCACCGAATCAGTCTACAGAGTACTAATTAGAAGGAAAAGCAGATTTAGAACAAATTCTAAAGATTAGATATTTGGTTAATGTTACCATCAATAAGTTTGATTATAGATCAAAACCTATAAGGCTTTAAGAATCATTTTGTATATGTGCTGGGAAATCTAAAAATTTCTGTACACCCAGCTTTCAACTTTCATGAAGGTTTTTGCTAAACTCATATAAGCCTCCAGTGTGCTTGGCAAGCACATTGATTATAAAACACACAGATAAAATTCTGAATGAATTAATTGTCGTTCTGTGCAGACCTGTGCTTGTATCTTGACTGATAGGAATATATTTCTTGCAAGTGTAAATGAGAGTTTTCAAAAATGGTGCTTACAGAACATTCGGTTACCCAGGAAAAAAATACAGTTATGTATATATTTGTAGCTAATAGCTCATGATCAGGTACCTACATTATAAGGACTTTTTTTTTTTTTTTATAGTGATTAGTCTGCTGCTTTCTGCTTGTAAAATAAACAGATCTTTTCATCTTAGAAGTTTCTGTCTTTTGTGTCAATTCCAGAGGTGGATATTAATCCTAATTCTATTTGTTTTAAAAAGAACCAAAATTTCACCCTTTCATAAGTCAAGTCAAATTAGTATATTAATCACTTAATTAAGTTCACCAACAAAGAATTTAATTTACTTTTTCCATGACATATAGTAGCCTCAGAAAATACTCTATAATGTTTTACGTCTATCAAAACAATATACTTTAAATATATTTGTTTTTTGATTAAGCTACCTTCTGTTGATAGTTTTAAGGGGCTATTAGGTTATTATAAGATGATGAAAAGTTCCCACAATAACTTCATACCAGATTAGATAAAAATGCGTGGTCAATCATAAAAATAATTTTTATTTTTGCAGAAAATTGGTGTTGAAATTAGGTTTCCCACTAAAAAAAAAAAAACAAAACAAAATAAGACATTGATTCGAACCCCAACATATAAATCACAATGACAAATACCCATAAAAGTCTTTGATTTTCACTTGGATAGAAATCTTAGACCAAAGCATTTTAAATGTTAAAACTGTTGGATTTCACTGTTGGAAATATTATTTCATAGGCACTAGCAGTGATAGTAGCAGTTTACACTAAAATTGTTGCTTGAGTATCATGCAGTCCAGGGAGCACACATGTAAAGAAGCCCTATAGCCTGAAGAATGTACAGTACAAACCTCTGTCCTGAAGTACAAATACACTGATTCCTATAAATGGATGATATCTGCTCCAAGACTTTGGCTCAAGGGTGCAAATAATGTGAATTGTTGCAATCAAATGAGGTATAAAGAATGAAAACTCTATCTAATAATTATTTTTTGCACTTTGTCTAAAATTTGTCTATATTTTGTCCAAATAGTCAGCCTGGATAAAGCTGTAAGAATAGAATTTCCAAATATTGATACTAGAATCAGAAGTTGTGGGTTCTCATCCAATTTTAAGTTGTTGGAAGAAAAAACAAAAGTTAATTTTGTTTCAAAATTCTCAATGTAGGCAAGGCAGGGAATTTTTGCATGAAATCTATTGCATGCAGGTGAAAATACTGAAAAATTATACTCAAAACCTCCTGCAACACCTATTAAGATTTCAGCTGGATATTTCAGTGCAGTCTTAACAGGCCAAAGAATGAGACTCTGGATGAAGCCTCTTGTTATCTTCATGTGTCATGCAGTTAATTTTTTAGCTCCCAAATACAGCTTCAAAAGGTCCTTTCTGTCATAGATAAACTCAGATGATGATAAAGGCCTGTATTTATGCTTTATTTGTTGCAGTATCATTTAATAGCCCACTATTCATCATTTTCTTCCTCATAACTTTCTGAAGTTTCTTCCAACTCTGTATAACTCCATGTACGGTTTGAAAGGCAAGATGAGATAAAACATATGCATTGGTTGTCAGCTAGGTGGGACCACCATCCACGCAGTCAAATAGCACCCAACTGTTTATAGTGATCATCATTAGTCAGGAGGTAATCTTTCAYGGTAGAGTATTGTTCATTGTACCTGCCAAAACACATACCAGCACTGTGCTGGTCTAACAGGGCACCTGCTCTTGTTACAGTATGGAAAGTAACACTTTTTCAAATGGAAGGGAATTTGTGGGGTAGAATTCTAGCTTTCATTTTGTAACATAACAGGCCTCATAAAAGTKCTTGCAAACGGATTTATAATTGCTTTTTCAGTTTTTCACTGGAGTGCATTTTTCTGTAGTGTCATCCTGCATGTCTACCATAAATATGGTTTTATCTCAAAACAGGGTTATGCGTTCCTTTAATAATCTTTCTGGTAGCTTAGATTCTGCCTGTGCTTCTGCAAGGGCTAGATGGAAGAGACAATGGGAGACACAGGAAAACACAACAAAATAAAGCAATCAGTAAAACTTACCTTCCCAATTTAGTACATAATGAATCCATCTATTGCAGAAAGTTGCAGCTAATTTAGTTGATTCTGTTTAACACTAATGTCACTAAACCATTGCCAATCCCTAATGTGTCATGTTTAAAGTGATTTATTATTTCCTAAATTTGTTTAATTTGATATAGCAATTTCTCTTGTTAAGTACTGTTACTCTAACAATTTTTTCATAAACTGCTTGTGTGATCCTGATTATTTTAAGCACTCTAAAGATTTTCTATGAGGGTTAACAAAAAGTTTGGTACAGAACTTTTAAATATATTGATAAAATTAATTCCAAATATATAGGATCATTAGAGCATTGGACCAAATAAGAAAATTCTATTAAAATTTAAGTACTAAGAAATTTGGAGATCAGCACTGGTTTCATCTCTATAGGATTGTCCTGGAAACTAAGATAAAAGCTCAATATTTTCCTATGATGCACATTCRTATTTCTTTTTTTGGATGTTCTCCAAGAAATTGCCATCTGATTAGACAAATGACTGTTTCCCCCATGGCTGCAGGATGCATCTTCTTTTTTTCTTGACAATGGCCTGTTTATAGCCCTGGGGTAAATGATTCACAATTCATTAATGTGTTTATTATGATGTTGTGCAGTATACACTGGATATTTTACCCACAGTTCCACAGAAACATTGGGAGGAAACATCCTCTTCCAGGCTAGTCATCAATTCTAGATGCCTTCAACAACATTACATAAAACTGGTATCTATCTCAGGAACCTGTGGTTAAATTAGAAGGAAAATCAGTCTTGATTTAGAGCTAGATCTAATGAAAATTTTAAATAACTGAAAGTTCATACTACAATACCTAAGATTTAAATACACTTCATTATCTTATTAAAGAGATTAAGCAGGTGAATGCTTGTTACTTTTGCTAAATTTCTCTTCCAAGCATGCTGCAAGTATTAAAATCATAGGTTTACTTCAGCAAAAATAAAACTGTATAGCATATATAGAGAGGGTGCAGAACACAGAAGACAGAAGGCTCTATAAGCAACTTGTGTCTGGTGGTAGATCCACCTGTTTTCAGAGGTGATATGTGCATTTCTGCCTGCCTTGATCCAGATCCCAGAGAATTCTCTGAAGATAGATGACTACAGCATTTCCTTCAGAGAAATGAGAAGGGTTCATGGTCTTCTTTTAAAAAGGAGACATTGTACTCACATTTTTCAAGCTAGACTAATGGTGACTAATTAAGAATTTTATATTAGGCTTCATCTTCAGCCTAAGGGGACTTAAATTTATATTTCCCATCTCCCAGGAAATATTTTTCATTACTAAGTTATTTGTTATTTTGGCTAAATGAATTATTTATATTTATTGAAGATATATATAAGATAATTCAGGATCGTACTAGAAGAAGAGGCGGAGAAGAGACAGAAAAAGGAAAGAAAGTAAGAAAACATGGTTAGTACTTAGTGGTGTGAGTATTTGTGGGAGCTTCAATTCTGTTCTTGATTCTGACTGTTTTAACCAATTCTGTTTAATGTAAAACAAGTGTAGCCATGTGCCAGCCTGTGAGCTGTTCAATCTAGACAGATCTGGAAAAATGCTAGGTTCGTGAAAGGGTACAACCTTATTTTCCTCTTTTTTTTAAAAAAAAAAAAAAGGAAAGAAAAAAGAAAGGCATTCATGGAATTTAGATATCTCTAGATATAGGTAACAACTGTGCTGAGATTTTTCAGCATCATGATTTGGCAGCAGTCAGCTTTCTACTACATATTTTTTCCTTACTAAACACTGAAATCATGCACAGAAAATACTATAAGAGAAACAGAGGTTGAAAAATCCAACATCTAAAACATGGAAACATGGAAAGCATTCCTTGGTTCAGTACTCTTTACTTATATGTTATGTGGCACTTATTACATAATACATACTTTTGTTTCTCTGTCCCTTATGAATTCTCCATCACTGTGTAAGATGTGTGATTCTTGACTAAAGAATCWTTTTTTTTCATCGCTTTTCAACAAGTTGCTTTAGATTTTATTTAATACATGCTGCTCAAATTATGTTTTGATTTCAGAATTGTTAACATCCTCACGAACTGTTTGTTGGTGAATTTTGGTATTAGTGAAATTCTTAGTGAAGAAAGCATGCTCCGCCAGGCCACCATCACCACCAAACACTAACACCTATCAACTTGAACTGAAATGTTCTGATTTCTTATAAAATAAATTAATTACATAAAGCTCCTCAGTACCACACTTCAGTCTTTCACAAAGTATTAATTTATCTTCATAACTCACCTATATCTAAAATCCAAAATTTTACTTTTTTTAAACCACGAGAAAAAGGTAGGGAAGATCAGATGCTTTCAGTAGTACTGAGTGATAAAAGGTCCCTGGGCGGAGTTTGTCAAGATATTTTACACTGTCATGGACTTAACGGACACATATCCCCATGGAGGTGGTTATTTTCTCCACTGTGAAAAGTGAGTGTTTGCTTCTACCTCCATTTCCTATCTTTCAGTTAATCATCAAGGCCAAACCTTCCCTCTTACCACATAACTTCTTACTTTCCTTAAAACTCTTCACTGAGAGACTTTGTCAAAAACCTTTCAAAAATCCAAAAGGACTATGTCATGTGGATCACCCTTATTCTTCCTTGCTTACACTTTCAGTAGGTAAGAAAGGACTTCTCCTTACAGAGGCCACACAGAATTTAATTTTGAATTTTCATCTGTAATGAGATCCTGCCTGATATTAACCACCAWGTTGAGAGTTGCCTTTTTCTTCACGACCTCCCGAATCAGCCATTCCATGAGACAGCTGTAGTGTCATCATCATGAACCTGAGTCAATACCCTGGGTCTTGCTGTGACATTTGCCCAGCCAACATGGGTATAACTAAAGTTTCTCATCACAGTTACTTCTCTCTCTTTTTAACCTCTCTTACCAACCTTGGCATATCACAGTTAATGTCACCATCCCACACCCTAGCTTCTCCAGATAAGCTTCTTTACTTATTCAGGCAAAGAATTTTTTGGTATGATTTCATTCTATGCTCTTGCCATACAATGCTAATCCACTCCTATTATGGCCTATTCTGTATTTTCTGTTTACTTCACATTTTAGTACTGCAGGTTTTCATTGATTGTTTTCCTTCACCAGGCTTCTGGTATTATACAGTGATGTCCTCAAGAAGGGCTGGACATTCTAGTTCTCCTGTCTTATTTCTTAAATTTCTAACATTCATGTGAAAACACCTGTACCAAAGAATTTTGGTCCTCCATTCCTGGAATCATATTTTAAATGGCACTTTATTTTCTATTTCCTATTTGACTAATTGAACCCTTCAATTTGTCCTGTATTTCCTTCTCATATCTGCATCAATACCAGAAGCAGAACCCTGAACTGTGTGCTTTTCCACTCCTGTCTCCCCACTCTCTTAATTTAGAAGATTACTCACAGTTTTCGTGTTTTTAAACACCACGGCCTGATTCCCTTATGGATCAGATGAAATAATTTCCTTCTGTTTAGGTTCCCTTTTTCCTGGCAGTGTCCCCATTTTTGGATGACCCTGAACCCTTAATCCTCACATAATCTTCTCAGCAAGGCTTTAAACTGTTCTGCTGTGCTTGTCTCCTTGGACCTGTGTGAGATTTATGGTTAGATGTGGGAATTTTGATTTAAAGAATTCAGTTAACAGCACACAGCATCCCTGGCATTGCCATTGAAGAATGAAATAAGAAAACTAAGGGGGGTGAGGACAACTTTAGTTTAAGAAAATTGGATGCTTTCCTGAATTGTTAGGTTCTCTCCTTGTCTCTGCCAGAGAGCTGCTGTCTCTTCTACCTTCCTCCACAACACAACAGATCTCTTCCACAGAGCAGCGTTCACTGAGTGCTGACTGAGACAGGGGAAACTATTGGAAAACTGTATCCAGTCATTTAAAAAGAGATACCCAAGTTCACGAGGGAAAGAAAGTAATTATATGGCACAGAGGTCATCTGAGTTCACGTGCAAATATTAATGTCTGATACTAAGATTGAATTAAAGACTGATATTGGGATTGATACTATGCAGTCCTTCCTAAAACTAGAAGGTGATAAAGTTGCAGCTTTCAAACCTCTTCTAATGTCTGAGGTTTTTTCTTTAATATTCCAAATCCATACGGACTTGGAAGTTGTATCATGAATTCTTAGGAAATTCTTGAGAATTTAAATTATATTCACATTAAACTCATTTCACCACTGGGGCATGTGTATTCTTAAATAAATACTTAAATAATATTCGATTCTCTTCATAAACTTTTTTTCTCTGGGTATAATCAATACTTGTCACAGAACCAACACACTGCCTGCCTGTGCCGCTCTATCTTCTACAAGCTATTAAAGTTATTGTACCAACTGAGCTGAAAGTCATTTATACATCAACCACTTTGCTTAAGTTTTCTGTCTAGAATAGGCAAGGACCCAGCATCAACTCTAACTCTAACTCTAATCTGAAAATGAACCTTTATGTCAGGAGAGGTGGGGTACATGAAAGGTGTCATTTTTCTACTACTCTGTGTGAAATCAATATTAAATATTGTAATTTGACAAAGGAGCTGGTGAGAATAAAAAAACCTGACATCATAGCTGTACAATGCTGAAGGAAGTCTAACTTATTTTTTTTCTATATCTACAGAGATACATAGTGAGTCTAAATCTGGAAAGAGCTAGTTCTGTTACTAAGACCTAAAAATACAAGTGACATGGTGAAAGTAAGCTAGGAAGGAAAAGAGCATGCCAGTTTTCACATACACATTTTTCAGCTCATTTTTCCTTCTTCTTATAGCCAAATTCCTAATGTGGTGATGGGGACTTACTTATAGAAAATGTAATTCAGTAATAAAAGACTGGTACTCTTCTGGAATAAACCTTTTCTTTCCTTGTGAGTGCTAGGTCATCACTGAAGTTGCATGTGTAGTTTACTATCCATGAGCTTATCTGTTTTCTAGATGTTTAAGTTTGAAGGAGAAAAACAAATGCAAACCAAGTATGTCATACAACAATGTCAGTCGTACTTATTGCCCCTCTAGCAGAGTTTCTACCTCCTCTTAAAATACACTTCCTTGTTGCTTCTCAACGTTGAAAAAAATGGTACCTTCTCTCACATATTACAATCTCTTTCACCACACAAAACCTCTACAGTCCATCTCTCTCTTCTCAATGTTGACTTTGATGCTATTACCTGTATGATTAGCAACTTTCTCTCTCTAGACCTTTGTCCTTATCACAAACAGTGSTAAGAATAAATTGAATGAAAAATACATGTGATAGAAGATCTGTCTCCAGTTACTGTCACCAGTAACGCCAAACATTTGAATCTCAAACACTGTGCTGGTAAGTACTTTCCTGGTACTAATACTGTTAACAAAAGAATTTTCTTTGGCCTTTCTTTTATCTCTATTTTTTTCAGATATGTTTTTCCCCATCTAGGTGGTACCATCATTACAGAGAATAAGTAACATACACATGCTGTGGTACCACACCGATATTTCCTTCCTTCCAGGTTTCTCTCAGGTCAGCACTTCTGGCAAGAAATATTCACTGTATTCCTGAAAGCAGTACAACTCATGTCAGGGGAAGCTTTCTTACTGAAAGAYATCTTTCTCTCTACTTGCAAAAGGTGCAGTCCACATTAATTGAAATGTTTGCTGGTTGAATCTCCTAACATTGATTTTCTGGGTGGTCGTTTAATCTTGTATCATTGAACTTGTGGAGAATCAGGCTGTGTGGGTCACAAGTGAGGATTTTTCTCTAATTCTAATTCTTTTTCCACCTATTACAAGCAATTTTTTTGAGTACCTGCTGCTTCTTCATAAGCAGTGTATATTAACAGATTTTTTTTTATTTAAATATTTCAATCATGTGAGACGTTGTCTGCCTCACAAAGTAAAAAATTTGAGAATCTTTCCCAGGACCAATGAATGGAGGCAGAGGAAAAAGAAAAAAAAAAAGCCTTAATTTCTAAACTTACAAATTAAGGATTCAAACCTGCTAATCTGAATCCAGAATTTCTGAAATTACATAAATAGGGTATTCTGGGAGAAAATCAAAAACAGGGAAGTAATTCAAGCTTCCCAAAAGTTTAAAATGTTAACGGATTTGTATTTTCTGACAAAAGCATAAAAATTTCCTAAGCAGTGCTAAAGCTACAGAAACATACAATGCTATTAACTGTGTTATAGTGATGTTAGGACAAAGCTAGCATATATCACAGAATCTGATATAGTTACATATGGAAGAGACTTGAAGAAATAACTTAAATCATTCTCTTCCTCCAAAGCTGGATTGACTGAACATGTGTCATTGCAGGCAGTTGCTTGTTTAACCCATTCGTTAAGTCTTCTAGTGATGGGGACATCTCAGCCTCACCAGACAATCCATTCCAGTGCTTCACTAACCTAATCCTTCAAAAGCTTTTAAGTACTGAAGATGAATATTCCCCACTGTAACTTAAATCCATTACTTCTGGATCTCTCTGCTATGGAAATGGACAATAGATTATTCCCTTCCTCTTCAGAGCAGTGTTTTTTATCCTTGAAGACTTCAATCACCCCTGTCCCCCAAATCCTCTCTCATGTACATGAAACAACCTCAAGACAATAATTTTTTTTCTTCAGAGGTCATGTTTTCTTAGCTTCTGATTATTCTCTTAATTCTCTGGGTCTTCTTTGTTTCTTCCATCTATTTCTAAAATGCAGCCCCTGAAGGACACACGATACTCCATGTGAGGCCCCAGCAATGTAGAGGCAAGCCAGAGGAGGTCCTGTGCACATTGCAGGGGCTCTGCATATTTCACCACAGCATGGCTCACCGACTCACATGCTCATAACTCTCAGATCTTTCCCTGAAAACCTGCTATCAGATTGTTGCCACTTAGCGTTTCTGCAGCTGGTTATTGCTGCCAGAGGGTAACGCTTCACATTTTTCCTCTCTGAAATTTACCTGACCATTTTTCCAGTTTGTCAAAATAATTCTGAACACTAATAAGTTTTTAACATAATTGACACTTCTACCTCTGTGGCATTAGAAGACTTAACATGTTCCTTTTCTATTTCATTAAGGAAATACAGAAAGCACTAAACAGAGCTATGCACAGGATATAACTCCATGAAACCTATCTCGACTGCAACCACCAGTCAATACTTTTAAGCCACATTAACTTGCACTCCAGCAGTTGCAACCAGGCTAAGATTTTCTTGATATCTGATGATATTATGTGAGTACAAAAAGCCTCACATAAGGCTATATGATAAATGTGGCTTTATTATTGTCCAGCTGTTAACAGCTAGTTCATTTTTTTCCCAGAATTTTTCCAGAGATGCAAGCTAAACTGATAATTCCATTGTCCTCTTGCATTATAAATTTATAATCTGCCTTTGCCTTTTGCAGCTATTCCAATGTTAACTGTCCTCTGTGAGGTCTCAAAGATAACTGTTAGGATACTGAGGTGTTTCAGTCAGTTCTTTAATTATCCTAGGACAACTTTCTCATGTGCTTTTTTCCTTCTTATTCAGAAAATTTACTGTCCTTTCAGCATTTGTCTAAATTAGGGGTGTAAAAGAAAGTAAGCTAGTTGAGGCATGGGCAGCTCCTGGTATCATCTTGACAGTTTTGAATGTTACCATCTATAGCTATTCACTGTTGTGGATGTTAATTTAAACTAATTTGTCTTAAATGAAACAGGATCACTGCTGTGATCGGTTATGGACCCAGTAACGGGGTAATAGTTTTAACCCAAGGACTTGGAACAAAACTGAGAGCAGTATCTTCACAAAGTATTACAGCCACATCTAAAGGACCACATCTGTAGAATCACAAAGCTCAAGAAAGAGCTGCTGTTTAGATGGGGAACCATGGTTGTCTATGTTTTTTTAAATTTATTTGGTGCATATGAGCTTTGGCAAAAACAAAAAGGTGCCGACTGCACATAGCGCAAATTGTCTTTTGCTTCACCAACCCTTTCCAAAGGACTTATAGGAAGTCGGTCAGCTAGCAGCTTGTATGCAGGTTATTAGCAACACACAAAACCCATATTTGGATTTTTAAACCACACAGAGACTCGGTGGACATCTATTCACAGATCCATCACAATTCCAGTGGAAAAGCAGTAAAACTGCATCTGACTAATGAACTTTAAATCAGAGTATCTGCACAATTTCAGTTAAGTTGTACAGCCTCTGAAACTCTTTCCCTGCAGAAATGGTGGCAGGTGAATCTTTTTATCTTCAGGGCCTTGTTAGAAACTCATTTGTATTCCCAGGCTCTCACCTGAGGGATTGGTAATAAAAAGTACTTCCAATTTATCCCAGACCAGAGGATTTTGCTTAAGGCTGATGTTGGTCACTCATAAGTACGCTGTCTACACCAATGTTTAAATTATGTAAAAGTCCTCAGGAGAGTTATCAGTAGATACCTTCTCTACTTCAAAATACAAGATAGACATGTGCATAACACAGTCCATGTATGGCCCAAAATCAGAGTTCAGTTATGTTAATGTAAATCAGGTGCAATTAAAATATCTTCTACCTACACAGACAAAAATGTCTAGTTGTCAACTGACTGTTTGCATCTATCACAAATGCCTAAAAAAAATGTTATTCTATAAGTAGCAGCACGTCCTGAGACCACTTCACAGTGACACTTGGGTTGATCAGTCAGCCAGCTGCTAGAAAAAGAGTATGTAGCCTATGAGCTCTACAAGTCTTTCCTTGGACAGTGTGTGCATTAGTTTGCACCTGTCTGTCTGCCCAGGAACCATTATTCACAACATTTGTAAATACATGTCTTCTAAAAAATTGAAATTCACTGAACATATTCCATAGTATTTTTGGAATGGCATCAACAGAATGGACTAAACAAATGATTGGTTGCTGCTGCTTGGGAAACTCAATGCTAACATGAGAAGGAACTATGTCTTCAGTTGAATCTCAGAAAGGATTTTGAGTAGGTAATAAATATTGTAGCAAATAAGTAAACTTCCAGAAAGCCTAGGATTTTTAGAAATTCTGAAGAAAGAGAATAGAAAATGGCCTAAAACACTGACATATTATTCTGCGGACAATAGATCTTCAGGAATGCAGGGGAGTGGGGAAAGATAGGGAAGGAAGATTACAAAAATGATTATTTACAGAAAAACAAAAACAGATCCCAATATTCAGTAATAACAGTCTAGACTTTGATGCACAGAATCATGGCCTTTGTAAAATCTCCTCACTTACAAACTGAAATGAAGAACATTCAGACTTACACAGCAGTAAAAGGTAAATCCTCTGTATGGCATATGTAAATTGCAAATGAAAGTCACTTGTAACTTATCCTCCCATGCTTTTGGGAAACTTAGCTCAACTTTACGGCCAAAACTTCAAAGAAGAAAAATGATTCGTGAAAGTTCTAATACCCTTGCAAAACTACTGAGGATAATTCAAAAGTTTATGTTTTATGATACTTGGATGATTACAAGAAACCGAGCAAGTATTATGACAAGCACTATTTCTTAACCAAAACCAGACTTGAAACTACTGTRTAACAGAGTCTGGAAACCTATAAGCCATGGAGTTTGAGGTTTTGTGAATCAGTCAAATGATTTGGGGGTTTACAGGTTACTTCATGATTTTGAGCCCATTTTTCCTGTAATATAAGCACTCTTTTTTTCAAAAGTTAGCAAGAAAAGTTGTGACAAAAATTCCCTGAGTATAGAAAACAAGAAATTACATTTCTTGGATAAAAATTAGCTTTTTTATCCCTTTCCTCTGCCCTTTGTCTTCATAGCCCCTTTATAATGGCTTTAACTCTGTGTTTATGATTTCTCTATCTGCTGCACTCTTTTTGATGGTATGAATCCATGGTTTTGTTCTCTTTTTGTTTTCTTGTAAACACCATGGAGAGATATCTAATCATGGTATTCTCAAAAATTAGAGTAGTCCCATTTACTAGGTGTTAAAAAAAGGCTTTGGAAATCTAATCTAAATACTAAAATCCTGTTTCAGAACCATAATTGACAAGTGGTTTTACCCAGTGAAACTTTGTAAATATTAAAAGATTCAGCTTCCACTGAAAAGCATGATCCTGTGTGTGTAAAATTAGCTAAGTTACTTCAGTTGCTAGGAATATAAGCAGTACTAAGGATTGTATTTAGCGTGTAAATATTATAGCCTTACAAATTAAGACAGGAAATATTTAGAAGGAATTTTGAATGTATAAGAGAATGCCTGATACTTTTGTAATCTTTGCATATGTTCGTGTATCCACACAGACATATAAATGTAAATAATTTATATGAAGATATTACTTTTCACTTTGTATTGTAGATATGTAGAAGGATCACCTTAACATCAATCTTGTTGTGTTTAGAAAGAATCTACGCTCTGCAATCTCATTGAATGAAAGCAGTTTAGCATACAGGTTATGCAGACTGTGCAACAGCTATTTAAAGGCCTGGAAGGATGCCTTAGAGACCTCACAAAAACCTGAAGATGTTCAGGTTTATACAGAAAGTAAATTCAAAAAGAATTATCAAGTTGGGGGGAGGGGGAAGTTCAAAAGTTCGATTTGCCGGTTCAAAGCAGACTGTAGAAGARAGGGACTTAGGAGATTTGTTGGAGACACTAATCTCTTCTGCCTGCTTTCAAAGGTTAAGGCTCTTATGATGAGGCTCAACTGAAATGTCTTCTGAGACAGTGGTTTCCATACACCAATAAACCACCATCATGACTCCCACTGGAGCCACTGTAACCTCCAGAGGCCTCTGGTGGGTTTCTTATCTTCCCTCCTGCATCCTTCAAAAACTTAGAAAGAAAAAGGAGCCAGTGAATAAGAGACAAACACTACTTTTTCAGTCCCTTGTTTTGCTTTCCCTGGCGCTGTGCAGCAGCCAGGGTACTGCCCATCCATGCTGCCCTACGTTTGGGATCGTCCTCCTTACACATGGAGGGCAGCAGCACAAACTTCCTGCTGTCAATAGTGACTGATGGCCTAAAAATGATTTCATTTTAAAACCATCTTAACACACATAAGTATTGATGACACACTCTTATTTACTTATTAAATATCACAGTATGGTTTAGGGTATTACAATATAGGGAGGAATGTCTTAGGCAGATGGGTTTTTCAAGGAAAGCACAATTTAGTATTTGTACTAGTTCACTAATTCTGTAGTCATATTTTTTTCATTATTAGATATCTTTCTGCTATCAYGGTGATCCTGCTTAAAACTGAGAAAACATTATTCATCTAGCAATTTTCCATAATATAATTTATCTTTTACAAATAACATTAAATCTGTAATTGTCTCTGATGAAAAAAAAAAAAGAATAAGCACAATAAATTGCAGACTTTGTCATGTAACGTATAGTGCAATAGTCTTTTGGTCTACCAAATCAAACCTCTAGGTAGAGAGCACCTTATAGTGTGATATCTAAGCTTAGTTTGGGGTGGGGTGAAAGTACAAGTTAATACCAGAGATGTCTGATGGATTTGGAGGAGCTGAGTTAATAGGAATAACAGAAAGGGGAAAGAAATGAAAAATGAAAACAGAAGAGATACAGGAACTCAAATGTGTAATTCCAGCAACACATTAAGAAAAGCATTGACTGTTTAAAGCAAATGAAAAGAAAATAGAAATGAAAACCAAAGGCATCCATACATCCAATGCTGGAATTTCTCGTAACGTAATCTGTTTGTTTGTAGGAAATATAGTTTGAAAACATTAGGGGTGAAAAACACTGAGACCCAACTCTCACATCTGATTCCCTAGTGCAAGAACAGCCCTGGGCTCCCAGAGTGCTGTGTACCTGTCTGGAGGCACAGGTGCCTCTGTGCAGCAGAGCACTGTTTGCTGTACTATGCTACTGCAGTACCCATGGTCAGAGACAAACTGCATTGGCATTCTGAAAATAAATTGTTTCATTGCTTATTTTATGGACTGGTTCTTTCTACTCAGCCATTTGCCCTGAATCATCTGAAATTCCAGAGAAAGAGACTACTCCTGGAATTCATCATGTTCTTTTCTTGATTCTGCTTCTTTGTGTCCCAGCTCTTGGCCTGTGTGTAATCTTTTGGAGGCAAGATGTTAAGCAAATTATGTCATTTCCCATTGAAACCAGACTAGGACTTCTCACAAAGTCAGTCAGTCTCAGCTGCGGTATTATAAAYATGCAGGTGAGGGATCGTAACAAACACATTTTTGTTGTCCTCTAGAAACACCTACTGGGCTGTTATATCAATATAATCCTTTTCTTTCAAATTGTAATGTAATGTATAAACAAGTACAAATCAAGATTAGAAATATCTCAGTTTAATCAACCACATTCTTTTCCTCATATTGTGATGGGTTGGGTTTTTTGTCTGCTTGGTTAGGTGATTGATTTAGCCTTGAGAAGAGTATTTATGTCTGAGGTTTTTGTCAGTGTACTGTATGCCCAGCAATGCCAGGGAGAGGGTTGGGACATCTTCTGTGCTACTCTTTAAAAATAAGCCTTCGAGGGTGCTGACTGCCCATTGACTTTACCAGCTGGATAGGGCTAAAGAACAAGTCATCTGTAGATATTTTATCTTTTTCATCCTATAACCTTCTAAATCCTGGTTGAGTGCACCATGATTCACAGCACAGCAGGACTTTCTCCGTGGTGGCTCATGTTATGTATGACAGCTGCACACATCAAAGGTTGCTGGGCAAACTTGTTTTCGAGAGCAGCAGAGCTCCAGCTGCTGCATAGGTGAGTGAGCAAAGAGCCAGGGTCCACAGCTTTCTCCGAAAGGTACCGTTTAGCTGGACATATCCAAGGGCTGGGAGATAGAGCAACACGTACACAGGGGAGTGAACAGTTTTATGTTGGAACTGCGACCATCTACTTCTTTTGATATGAATGAATGACTTTGTAAAATCATTATGAAAAAGGTTAGACTCCCGAAAGGCCTGCTCCTGTCCTGGCTAATCCGTTATTGAATAAGAATTTCAGAGTGCTATATTTATTACGTATCAGGCCAGAATAGCTTTTATACTCACAACAATTTTTAATGCTTTCAGTGAGTTAGGGAGGGAAACAATGCATCTCCTGGTGAGCCATGGGAAGCAATGCAAGTTAGGTGGGCCAGGAGTGTATACATGAAGAAACTGCTGTAAGGACCTGCTCTTGGAAGGCTCCTCATCTCCCATCAAATCTCATCGTCTTGAACTTGATGTTCTTCATACAGATCACTGGGCTTTTCTTTCCTCTGTTCCCTCTGACGCACTCCCAGCCGTCCAAAGGGAAAGTGAGGGGAAGAGTCACACAGGTGGAGTATTTTTTGAAGGGCAAGGTGATTTGACGAGTTTCATTTTCTCAATCGCTTARAATGAGGTTCTTCAATTGCGCTGCTCCCTAACAGCTCCAGCTCTTGAGTTGCCATAAAGAGAATATCAGAGCACATCTCTGCCACAGAAGAGTAAAAAAAAGCACTGATCTAATAATTAGATTTTACTTTCATTTAGTTGATAGACTTTCAGCAAAATATTCCTCAGCCTGCGACCACTGTAATCAGTACTTCTCCAAGGTACTCTTTCTATCCAAGAAGCACCTACTTCACTCAGTTACAAAACTCTGCTTTAAATTCTACAGTTTTAAAAAACAAGTTCAATTTCTTCAGTAAGGGACATTACAACCACRTTAGTCTCCAAGCTTTTTTCCTCCCAGGTATTAGGAGTATATAGAATTGCTCTTTCCTCCAGCTCCAGTGCTGTGATTTGATATTAACGTTTCCTCCCTGCCCAGTAAAGGACAATGTCCCAAGACAGATTTCAGAGAATTAAAAGCAGCCACACCAAGAATTAAGAACTAGTTAATAAACTCCTGCTGCTGTTAACTCTAGCTTCTCTGTAGGAAATATTTTTCCTTTGAATAATTTTGTGTAACAAAAATATCTAACACTAAAGTGTGCCCAGCTGGCAAAGAGAAGAAAAAGTAAGCTGTAACTACGCCTTCTTGGAGGATGACGGTCTGGATTTTCTTTGTTTCAAGCATACATTCCTATACACCATGTTCCTAAATCTGTTTATTCAAACGCTTATCTTTAGGAGGAAATTTTCAGGTATTTCAAGTACTTCATATATGAAGTAAGGGAAGGGGAATACAGAGGCAAAACAGCCATGTGGACATGTTCTCTGGGCAGGAATAGAGATACTACATTGGGCAGTGCTAGTGGATGTGGGAGAGAAGTTTAACACTCCTTCGGATTCCTCATAAATTCACATCTGAACTTTTTTTTATTTGTGTAGTTGTGGTGATATCTACAAATAAACTCAGAGTTTGAATATATGCATTAATCTAAACCTTTATTGAATAATGGCTTAGCTGTCCATAAGTTATTCCAAATATAGGGGTAAAAACAAGAAGGGAGTTGTTTCTACTGATGTGTAAGCAGAATAGTGAATTGTAAATTATTTTCTTCAGCCATATTAAAGTTACAGGTGAGCATATATCTTGAAAACTGATAATTACATTAAGTTAAACACTTCACAATGATATGGGGGTTAAGCAGGTTATTTGGACAAGAGATCAAAATTACACATGCCATAAAAAGAAAATTTCTGATTAAAAAAATGTAGCTTAACATCATTCAGCATTATGTGCAAATTTGAAAGTGTTTGTTAGAAACCAGAAAAATGTTTGCTGTTCTACCTAATACTAAAACATGACATGTTTTTTTGTCATGGGAATTACTTTCAATTTAGGAAATAACATATCTATTGGGTGATAAGTAACTGGCCCTAAAATACCAGTAAGATTGTTAAATTTAGATTCAACCGATATTTATGAACTGCAAGAGAGATTAAGCAATTCTTTTAGTGTTTTTGATAATATATTCTCAGTGGAGGGGTGTAATCACTGCATAATGAAAACTAATACAAGGAAAAAACCCTATATCTGACAATCTGAATAATATGCTTATTCACAGTAAGCATCTTTAAGATACCCTTCACAGATCATTAGCTTCATGGGATTAGGAATGAGCCTGCATAGATTTAGCAATGAATCCCCCTCCTCAGGATATTCTAACAGGTATGAAACCTTTCCAGGCCATATGGTGACAGAGGGCAGCACTCTTTCCCAGGGGCCTTGTCAGATTTAGCCACAATCTATTGTAAGGCACAGTTGGCGAAATCTGATACTCACTTAGTTTAATGCAACAGAAGTCCCCTTGAAGATACTATCAAGTACAGTGATCACACCAAATGACTTGCATTCTGTCAGTCTGCCACGTTTCTCACATAATCCCATATTGGWTTATCATACCATATAGGTGTTTCACTTTTTTCTTTCTAAAATATATTTGTATTTCTGTATAAATATATATGCATACTTTTATCTACCATTATAAAATTCATCACACAAACATCTTTTTCACAAGTCAATATGGACCCACAGCTCGAATATACTAAGCAACTGGAAAAGAAGAAAATACTGATGTGCCCTTAAATTATTTCTGTGTTTTGGCAGATAATCTAGTACATATCCTTATCATTTTTCCATCAGACATTATATAAGTTTTGGATTACTCCTACTTGTAAATGGAATTTTAAATTCATTATAAGCAACACACTATGCAGTCATCTGGAATGCATTTTAATGATGCTTTTTGAAGCAAGTAGAACTATTGCATCTGTACATCATAACAGTTAAAATAATTCATATAAACAGATCCGGGGAGAGAAGGTAGTAGGGCACAAGAGATTTATTCAGTAGAGTCCTCGTTTTTCTCTGGGAGAACTGCTGTTGTCCTTCTGTATTACACAGATCTCAGTCAAGTAACATGTTTAAGGCTGCACTTTTGTCTACTGCCTACAACAATCCAACACAAACTTACTTTCATAATACCCACGTGCTCCCCTGAACTATAGTCCACATACAGCACATTAGCACAAGGCAAAGCAGAGGAACCATTCTCTCACCAGTGGCTCACTCCACTGAACTGACAACAGCAACAAAATACAGAAAGGCATGACGAATACTTAAATCCAGCTAAAATTAATCAGGAGCTCAATTAGGCAGAAAGTAATTACTGAACCTGTAATTTGACTAGGACATGGTAACAGATGTTGCTACTCTTGCATATAGTACCATGGGACCTTTAATTAGCTTAAAATAGCCTCATCTTTGGAATTCACTTCCCATCCTCTTGCTCAATAATACTCTCAGTTTATTGAACTGCAAGGCCCATGTGTTTTCCCCAGCTGCAAGATATTTGGAAAACTCCAGTGCATGATGTTAAACATATTTTAACTTGAGTTACTGCATTTTTGCAGAATTAGACTTAGAGGAAGGATTTACTGCAGCACAGCTTATGTAAGAGTTACCAAAAAGCCAGACACGTTAAGGCTCCTTTTTAAAGCCCATCAATCCTGTTTTCATAAACCACAGTTTTAGATGCCACCCTGGAGAGCACGCCTTCTACCATATCCTCCATACCTTCCTGCAGAGACAGGGATTCAATGAAGACGTTAGAGAGAAGCACATCAGCTGCTAAGTCACTGACCCTCCTTTCCTGAGCGTGTTCGTTTCTCCGGGAAAATTTCCATTTGGGTGCTGAACAAGTAAGTTATTACTTTGTTTTGTCCAAGAAGATCTCATACCGCAATGTTGTAACTTAAAGTCTCATACCAAACTCCATAACTTGAAATAAGATGAAACAATATTTGAATGGCGAAAGTGTTTTTCTCTCATTTACCTGGTTTTCTCTAGAAAATAAAATCCTGTATTCACTAAATCGTATCTCTGTTGCCATGGAAATTGTAGAGACTTTACACCTTGGCATTTTGACTTCATTTCTGAATCATACAGGAGAAGGAGATGGAATAAGACAATTTGGGCTAAGAGGGTAACAGAATGATTTAAACAAAAACATGTCTCATAATTACTCCAAAATGTCAAGGATATTAATTGAAAACACAGAAAAGATAGGTGGATTTAAAGGTAAATATAAAGCATTAAACAGGTTTACCTTTAAAGTTTATGCCCCTTAAAATTATTTTAAATTGCACTAAAAAAACTTTTTTTCTGATTAAAAGCTTAAAATATATATATAAGTATATATTTATACCTAATAATATTTTATCATATTGACAGGCCATGGAACAGTTACCAAAGCAGATTAAATCCATCTTTCAATGCAATAATACTCAGGCCAGTTTGAGCCCAACTCACTATTAACACTTAAACACTGCATTTTTTTACAGAGTGCATGTTTATTCATAAGATGAATATTAGAAAACTAAACAAATGGCAAATTTGCGATTTGAAGTTGTATTCAGCTGCAATACAAGAAGATAACAGATTATCAGAGTGATCTGCTGTTCTACCTAATACTAAAACAGCACAGAAAGAATTGTGTTCAAAATCATTGTCAGTTATTTAAATTAGCAAATATGTAAACTGTTGCAATGTAATCTCTGTTATTCCTTCTTTTAAAATAGATACTGGCTGATGAAGATAGCAAATTCTTTTTAAAAAGCAAAATACATGTGTGACACTGGCAGAGTTCAAATGAAACCGTGGCTATAAGCAGGCTGCTAAAATTCCAGGGMGTGGAGAATTTCATCCGGGTTAATCTCTAATGCTATGCAAGGGCTTCTATATTATGGGCGGTTGAGTGAAATGGACATTGAGTGGACCCCAGAGAGTTAATCCACTGAGGTTTGTTTCTCACAGTGACTGTTTTCAGTAGGGCTGAACTATATTCTCTTTAGTGGCCATGTATTTCTGGCCATGTAGTACTGTCCTCCTTTCCTTGACAGTTGCCTCACTTTGCAAAGTACTGAAAATAGGATATTTGCATTATGTTCTTGACCCAAGCCAATTACAAGGAGCAGAGGGAGGGAAGCTAGGCATGTATGGTCAAAATGCATATAAATACAAGGAGGATTATGGATTACATATGGTACTTAAATTCTACTGTGAACAATTACTTCAGCTCAGGAGCCACAATATGCATGTTAGCGGGGTTGTGTTACTTAAGAATCAGTGGCAGCATATATGCTGGAGCAGAATATAATGAACTTTCTTTATTAGACTTTGGTATTTTGAACACAGTTGCTGTCAAACTGAGATACATGGCATTGCTCACTATACTGTGCAGAAAGAGAAGATACTGCAGTTATGTTGAAGTAGGTCTGCAGTAGCTCCATAGGAGTTATTTTGATCTTATAAAGGGGAAAAAATGAAGAATAAGAAACTGTTGCTAAATGTAAAGGAGGATGCAAGCTACAGCATCAGAGAGATGAGTATGACATCTCCTACACGGAGGTCAGCTTCCAGTTGTCCACTGCACAGGGAAATGAGCATAACTGGGCTGTTCATTTGGTGGATGTCCACACCGTGTCAGACAGAGTAAAGAGAATATAGGCCCACACCCCTACAACAATGTTACAAAAAGGAAGTGTGTACTCTGGTTTTATAATCTGACATACACAGATCCACCCATCTTAGGGTTATGCAAGTTCCCTGAATGAACGTGCATGGCATCACTACTAGTCTGGCCCTGCTAGTCACTGCTAGCTGCTAGCCACCTCATAGGAAAACAGAGCAATTTAGATTGGAAATGACCTGTGGAGGTCATCCAGTATAATAATAATAATAATAATAATAATAATAATAATAATAATAATAATAATAATAGCAATTAGAAACAGCAATAGATTAATTTCTTAACCTGGTCTTCTTGAACAAATCCTGGAAGCTGAAGTTCCTCTAAAATCCTGGAAACCATTTCTAGGCACATTAAAGACATGAAAATCATAAGGAGTAGTCAGCATGGCTTCACCAGGGGGAAGTCATACTTGATCAACTTGATAAACTTCAACGAAAAAGTGACTGGCCTAGTAGAGGAAGGGAGAGCAGTGGACTTACTGAAGTCCAGTGGGCACCTGGACTTCAGTAAGGCTTCTGACACTGTCTCCCATAAGATCCTCATAGATAAGCTGTTGATGTATGGGCTGGTTAAGCAAACAGTGAGGTGGATTGAAAACTGGCTGAATGGCCAGACCGAGAGGGTGGTGATCAGTGGCTCAAAGACTAGTTGGAGGTTGTGTACTCCAGCGGTCAATGCTGAGTTCAGTCCTGTTTAACATCTTCGTTAATGATCTGGATGATGGGGCAAAGTGTATCCTCAGCAGGTTTACAGATGACACAAAACTGGGAGGAGTGGCTGATATTCCACAGGTTTGCGCTGCCAACCAGAGGGACCTTGGCAGGGTGGAGAAATGGGCTGCCAGGAGCTTCATGCAGTTCAATAAGGAGAAGTGCAAAGTCCTCCACCTGGTAAAGAATAACCCCAGGCACCAATATATGCTGGGGGCCACCCAGCTGGAAAGTAGCTTGGCAGTAAAGGACCTGGGGGTCCTGGTGGACACCAAGTTGAACATGAGCCAGCAATGTGCCCTTTGCTGTAAAGAAGGCTAATGGTATCCTGGGMTGCATTAGGCAAAGTATTGCCAGCAGGTTGAGGGAGATGATCCTTCCCCTCTACTCAGCATTGGAGAGGCAACACCTGGAGTTCTGTGAACAGTTCTGGGTTCCTCAGTACAAGAGAGACATGAACATACTRGAGAGACTCCAACAAAGGGCCACTAAGATAATTAAAGAACTGGAGAATCTCCCATAGGAGGAAAGGCTGAGAGAGCTGGGACTGTTCAGTCTGGAGAAGAGAAGGTTCAGGAGGAATCTTACTAATGTATATAAATACTTGAAGGGAGAGTGCAAAGAAGGAGCCAGGCTCCTTTCAGTGGTGCCCAGTGACAGGACAAGGGGTAATGGGCATAAACTGATACACAGGAGGTTCCCTCTGAATATCAAGAAACACTTTTTTACTCCGAGGGTAACCGAGCACTAGAGCAGGTTGCCCAGAGAGGTTGTGGTATCTCCACATTGGATATATTCAAAAGCCATCTGGACATGGTCCTGGGCAACAGGGTCTAGGTGACCCTGCTTGAGCAGGAGTGTTGGACCAGATGACCTCCAGAGGTTCCTTCCAACCTCAACCATTCTTTGATTCTGTGAAACCCAGATCTCTCAACCTCTCCTCATATGTCAAGTACTCCAGCTCCTCAATCATCCTGGTGGCCCTTCACCGGACTCACTCCACTATCTCAGTGTCCTTGTGCTGGGGAACCCAAATCTGGACAGGTAACACTAGATGTGGTCTCATACGTACCAAATAGAAGTGAAGAATCACTTCTCTCAACTCAGTCAGTATGCTTTTGCCAACAGAGCCAGAGTGTGTTTTTTTAGAGTCATTTTGCTTAGGAACTTGATTGCTTTTTCCTCCATTCTAACTGAAGACAGTAAAACATAGCCAAAGAAATTCTATGCTACTGCATGCAAAATAAAGTTCCCAAATATCAAGGCCCAAATTATCATTTTTTAATATGAAAATAAAAGATTCAGAATGGTCAATTTTCAAATATATCATGAAAATCGTATTTCATGGGAAAGAGAGAATCTCTCAACATTTGGCTCCTAGAAATGTCATGTTTTGTTTTCTTTTTTAAGAACTCAGTTTCTAACCCTCCTGTTATGGAGGAATAGTTTTATTTTTGTCTACAGAGATATAAATAAAAACAATCCCAAACAATAATATCTAACTGAACCTCAGACGTCCAAGGCATCATTTCCAATTTTTAGAAGCTTGGAGTTTCTGATGTCATTTAAAAATGAAAGAGGAAAGTCATCACTGGCACTACTGAAGAAAAAAATTTATCAATGGGAATTGAGAGGACCTGTCTGCCCCCTCTACTCACAAAGTTTACCACTCCACTAGGGGGCCTGTAGAAGTGTCACCACCTCAGCACTGTCCTTTTCATTCACAGAACACTGAAAGCAGAGAATAAACCCAAGTGCAACCTAAGCTACTGCTGATTTATCTCCTTGAGCACTCATGTAAGGTTTTTGTTTTGTAAGGTGCTCCTCTGCCTTCATCCTTATTTCCCTGCACGGGGAAAACTGCAGGAGGACAAGGCTTCGCAGACCTGAGCACAGTACACCCACACTGGCCAGTTAAACCTGATACATGAAGCAATTCAACATCGGAGAAAGTCAGGACTTGAAGTAAATATGATGTAAACCGAGTGCACACACACTATACCCAAAACCTTCCAGTTACGTTTGCTCTAGCAACCATAAATAAGCATTTGATTAGGCACTTAGTGCTGACAGGCAGTGGATGTCATCCTTTAAATAGGAACATTCTTTTAACAGCAGAAGTTCTTCTAAGAGAAGATTTGAGATAACATCAGACCATTCAAATTATTTTCAGTATGCTACTACAGCGTATTACCGGAAATACTTTAAAACATTTGTACAGACAGGAAGTAGTTGTATCAGTTTATCATATGCTGCTATCCAAACTGGAGTAATTAAATTGTTAAGCATTTATACCCATCCAACCTTACAATTCATTTATCATTAAAAAGATACAATGATCCAAAAGCCATTTAATGGACTTACTCCTTCTTAGATTTGTGGACTTACACTGTGTCTTATGAGATGTCCGTAAGCAATAAACAAGGATTTCATTTACAGTCATTAGGTAACATTACAGTTCTTTCATGAAAATACTGTCCTGCATGGCTTCCTCAAGCACAGGAAAAGTCTGATTCTGTTGTTGCAATTTTTTATCCTGCAGTTTTTCCCATAAACTGAGTCAAATAGACAAGGAAAGAGTTGCGTGATTTTGTGAACAATCTTACAGCATGAATCTTAAATCTCTTTGCACATTTTATGGCAAATATAAAACAATACGTAAAATCCTACAGGCCTAATCCTGCTTTGATCCTGTCAACAAATCTGTGAGCTCTAATTTTCAAAGCACAGAATAGAATCATAGAATCATAGAATCATTAAGGTTGGAAAAGACCTCTAAGATCATCGAGTCCAACCATCAACCCAGTACCCATGCCCACTAAACCATGTCC